>JACDJE010000230.1:289168-314648 GCA_016647715.1 Pavo muticus | reverse complement strand
TTTTTTTTTTTCACCCTTAATTTCAAAATTACCTATTCTTGTCAAATTTTATTTGTTTTTATTTGCTTTTATTTGTTAGAACTGTGTATTGATAACAGACCTTCCCCATCCCTGCAAGCTTCTTTGAGCTTAACTGTTTTGTGCATATTAGTTGAGCCTAAATTTGGCTGCTCTTCCTTTACCACTAATGATTTTTGCAAGAAGAGGTTGGTGAGGAGCAGGAACAGTCTGCAAATTTAGGAAGCCTTTAGTAATTCTCTGTATATAGTGGGCTGTTCTGCTCTTTGCATTTTGATCACATAATCTGACTGTTGTGCACTGAATGTGACATCATCGTTGATAGTTTTCTTCTTGGGTTAAAATTGTGTATACATGTATGTGTCACAGCTGTGCATGTTCTACGTTTGTTACGCCCTCCATCCTTCTCACAGCCATACACGGGGCTCTGGGGAGCGAACGTTGCTGTTGTTGGGGGTCCTGCTGCCACCTCGAGGTTGCTGAGCCAAACTGCCACATTCTGTGTGAAACATGAGGAAAAAACACAATTCTAACCTACAGCACCTCCAAGTCCCTTCAAGAGCCCCCAACTGCTGCCCTGAGCCCTCCAGTTCTCCCTGCTGCCCCTAAAATCCTCAGGAGTGCCAGCAGCACCTCGTGCCTTAGGATGCCCAGTGCATTTCACAAGCATGCACTCATCTCCTGCATCGAGATCATGGGCAAAAATACCCAACGGCGCTGACCCAATGTGGGGGCTGAGTGCTGACATCCAGGGAAACCTGCTGTGCTGCAGTGTGAGCCCAGTGCCTCTGGCCTGCTGCTGGGCACTGCTGGGTGCAGCCTGGCTCCGTCCTCTCTGCACCTCCCTGCGGGGACTGATGGCCGTGCCTGGGATCCCCCCGACCCTCCTCTTCTGCAGGCTGGGCCGCCCCAGCTCTGCCAGAATCCCACCCCAACCATTCCCCATCCCTACATTCCCAGGCAGTGCTGACTGAGGAGGGGGAGGGGATTTTGGAGGGGAGGGATGAGGCTGGTGGGGCAGCCCTGGCGCACAGCCCTTTGTGCTGCCCTGTCCTGCCCCACAGGTGGGCACAGGGGGTCTCTGGGGGGGCTTTGGTGCTGCATGAATGACTGCAGGTGGAGATGTAGGAAAGTGAATACAAAACATTTAATAATATAACATAAAGTAACATAAAGTAACATAACATAATTTAACACAATCTAACAGAATTTAACACAACGTAATTTAACACAGTCCCACGTTGTCCCAGTCCGAGATGCTGTTGGTGGACAGCCCAGGTTTGGAGGGGTAGGGCTGGGGCCGGTGCTGGTGCCCCTGGAGTGCTGCCGCTGCTCTCTGTGTGCCTCGGGGACCGGCGAGGAGCCCAGGGCTACAGGTAGCCTTATTTGTTGGCTATGGCCGTGTCTCCTGCTGCACCACGTGGGCCGGTTTCTGCGGATGCTCCCGTTTGTGCTGAGCGCTCCCAGCTCCGCCTAGCGCCGGCGTTTCTGTCCTGGAGCGTCCTGGCCCAGGGGCAGCTTCCTCTTTCTGGTTGGGACGCTGCCAGTGCGCTGCCCGTGCCCTCTGCTCTTGCGTTTCCTGGTGGCGCAGGCGGGCGCTGGGCACTCGGCCGGCTCGGTGCCGTCCCCATGGTGGCTGTCCAGCACGTGGCAGGAGATGCAGCCGGGTGGCAGTGCCAGGCGGGTGAGAACCACCCGGGGCTGCTTCTGCTGCGCCTCTTCTATCAGGCGTGCGTTGTGGGGCGAAGGAGGCAGGGGAGCATCCAGGGGGGTCGGCGGTGCCAGGCGGGTGAGAACCACCCGGGGCTGCCTCTGCCGCGCCTCTTTCATCAGATGCCCGCAGGGCAGCGACTCGGAGAGCTGCCCAGAGCATGCTGGCTGCCCCGAGAACGGGTCACTGAGGGGCCCGGCCTCAGCCTGTGCCTCTCCACTGAGCTCCGTGCTGCTGCTGGGACAGTCAGGGAGTGCTCTGATGAAAGGAGAGGTGCTGAGGGTGCTGGGGACGGCTGGGAGCACCTGCTGGGGGACCTCTGGACAACTTGACGCTTCTGGAAAAGCAAGAACATCCCCCAAAACGATGATGGCAGCCTTCCCACAGCCTCTCGGTGCCGACATCCACCCCCCACTGCTGCGGCCCTTGAACTCACCAGCGATCCAGGTGAGCAAACTGTCGATTTCCATGTTGTCAGCAGGAATGTCTGAGCTGGGTGTCCCTTCTGGAAAAAGGAAGGAAATCCCCAAAGGGCCAATGCCAGCTTTCCCACACCCACTCGGTGCAGACATCCCCGCCTGCTCTGCAGCCCCTGAACTCACCGTTGCTGATCCACGTCAGGATATCATCGATCTCTGCGCTGTCGACCGGGATGCCTGCGTTGGATGTCACTTCTGGAAAAGGGAAGAAAATCCCCACAGGGGCAATGCCAGCTTTCCCACACCTACTCGGTGCAGACACCCACCCGCCACCTCTGCAGACCACAGACTCACCACTGATCCACGTGAGCAGATCATCAATGTCAACCATGTCCTCTGGGATGTCTGCGCTCGTTGTCACTGCTGGAGAAGGAAGAACATCCCCAGTGGGGCAATGCCAGCTGTCCCACAGCCACCCGGTGCGGACAGCCTGCCGCCCGCTCTGCAGCCCCCAAACTCACCACCTGATTCCAGCGCTGCGGTGCTGCAGCCGAGCGGAGCCGTGGCGGGATGGGGGCACACTTTGGTGGGCGCTGGGTGCCCCCGGTCCTCCGTGAGCACCACGGCATCTCCAAAGGGCTCCACCGCCTGCTCCCTGCTGGCGGGCAGGGTGCAGGGCACGGGGAGCACCTGCTGCTGCACTGGAGGTGCTGGCAGAAGGACAGGGCAGCTGGGGGTCTGAGGCGGGCAGCTGCCTGCGGGCTGCAGGGTCTCCCCGTGGAACACAGCTCCAGGCCACAGCCCCATCGGCTGCTGGGGCTGCAGCGTCCCTGCCACCAGGTGATGGATGCAGCGGTAGGCAGGGGCCGTGGGGGAAGCCATACCTGAGTGCAGCCCCCAAGGTGGGAGCTGACCCACAGTTGGAGGCTGCCCCCCAGCTGGGAGCTGCGCTCCCTGTCCCTGGATACCTGGTGCCCCAGGCCAGACAGAGGCCTGAGGCACCAGGTAGGTGACATCGGGGACAGGGAGGGCTTGGAACGACACCGGCACTGCTCCGCCGATGGTGGGCTGCATTGCAGCAGTGGCCGGTGGTGGCACAAACGATCCAAATAAAGTGGCGTCTGGTGTTGGAAGCACCGTCAGCGTCCGTGGAGGAATTCTCTCTGTGGGGAAATGCCCAAATGGGCGCTGGGGTGAGATCTGGGGCACTGGGATCCCCTGGAGGGCCGCAGTGCCAGGAGCAGCAGGAGCCTGCTGCCTTACCTGCCATGGGAGCTCGAGAGTGGCAGCGGGGGGTTCCGTGACCGCTGGGGTCAGCCCGCACCCATGAGCTCACAAGGACTCTCTGTGACACTGTCACAGGCATTGCTCTGTGCCTGCCCCGTCACCAGCACTTGCTGTGGCTGCTCCTCGTGGCCTTCCATTGTTTCAAGGGAGATTATAAACAGGAGGAAAATGAACTTTTTACGTGTTGAGATGGAGATGGGACAAAGGGGAACGGATTTAACGTAAGGGGGGGAGATTTGGATGAGATGTCAGGGAAGTTCATCACAGAAAGAGAGCTGAGGCCCAGGCACTGCTGCCCAGAGAGGCCGTGGGTGCCCCATTCCTGCCGGTGCACTGGACTCAGCTCCCATTGCAGAGGATGGAGACAAAGGGAGGGACGTGGCTGATGACACTCAAACTCCCAGTGGCATCGCAGGGCTGCGGTGCTTTGACTCTGGAAAGCCACCAAACATCCACCTGCTCGCTGTCTCCCTTCACACATCCGCTTGTCCCAGAAGCACAAGGGCTGGAAGGGACCTCTGCAGATGACCGCAGTACAACCTCCCCCCAGAGCAGCTTCCCTGCAGCAGTTGCACAGGAGAGTCTGCCTTGAGCTGGGAGCCCAGAACTGGCCCAGTGCTCCACACGGGCCCAGTGCTTTCTGCAGCCCTCAAGAGCCTCCCAGGGCCACCAGTCCTGCCCAGTTGGCCACGGGTCAACACACCCGATGCTCAGTATGTGACCATCTCCTTCCCTAGGCACAAAATGAGGTGATGGGGGCATTGGCAGCAGTGAGGAGGAGCTGAAGAGCTGCTCCTCCTGCGGGGCAGCAGCTCAGCACATGCGCTGCTGATGATTCGAACCAAGCAAGAACCGAAGGCGCCCGGCTGACTCTGTGCCAGGCTTGAACACGTCTCGATCAGTGGGATCAGTCCCTCTCTTTCGGGGCTGCCCGGCTCAGCCAGGAGCTGCTCCTGGACACCGGGCGGGTCCCGCTGCTCGTCGTCAGCCGCCGCTTCTCACAGCCCAGCAGCGCCCCGCAGAAACGAAGAGGACGGCTCGGTTCTGACGGGGACCGGATGGGGCCGGCGGTTGTGCCTCTGCGCTGCCTTCCCCTGACCGCCCGGTGTCCCCGAGGCACGGGGCAGGCGGCGGCGGCGGGAACGTGGGGCGGCGGAGCACCGCTTTCCGCGCACGGAGCCGGCAACTCCGCCATCGCGCCGGCGCCATCATAGCAGCCCCGCATCCGCAGCCGCCATTGGCGGAGAGCCTGCGTTCGACCCCGCCTTTGCCGCGCTCCCAAATTGGGCGGGCACTCTGCGCGGGGTCCTTTCCGTCCGTGGTCGTTCCGTCATTGCGTCATCACCGCGCGCGTCCCGGTTGGCCCCGGCCTGGCTGCGCTGCCCCGCGCCGTGCGCCTGCTCCACTTCCAGGGCCTCGGGGCGGCCTGGCCCCGGCTGGGGCTGGAGGAGGAGGAGGGCAGGGACGTGGTGGACCTCAGCTAGGCTGAGCCTGCGCTCTCTCGCTCCATGCGGGCCTTCCTGGAGAGCGGCGAGCACGCGCTGGCGGCTGCCCACAGGTGGGGTAGCGGGGTCTCCGGGCGGGCGGCGGGGCCCGGCGATGGCCCCGGGGAACTTGCTGAAGATGAGCGGCTCCTTGGGCACCTTGACGTCCTGCTCCAGGCCGCGGTCGCGGTAGTTCAGCCCCACGCGGATCACCTTCTCAGGGTCGTCGATGGGCGCCAACAGCCGCACTCCCGCCCGGGGCAAACGGTGCTGGCCCGAGGCCAGCGCTCTGCGGGGCGGGGCTGAGCGCGGATCACCTCCTGCTCCTGCTGGCTGTGCAGCTGCCGGTACAAAGTGAGCTTCTTGGTCACCTGGGCACGCTGCTGGCTCGTGTTCAGCCGAGCGTCGACCCACACCTCCAGATCCTTTTCCTCCACGCAGCCTTCCAGCCGCTCTTCCCCAAGCCTGCAGCGATGCCTTGGGGTTGTTGTGACCAAAGTGCAGGACCCGGTGTTTGGTGTTGTTGAACCTCATCCCATTGGACTCAACTATCGATCAGCCTGTCCAGATCCCTCTGCAGGGTCTTGGTATCTTTAGGCGGATAATAGGAGGATGCAAGAGCTGAGGGGCAATGGGAGGGAGGGAGGGGAGTATCCTGCCGTGCCACCAGCAGCCTGGGGACCACATGCTGTGGGTTCCGGCACAAAGCTCCTCCATCCATCACCACAGGAGCAGCAGTTCTTGCTGCAGCAGCAGGAACTCAGCACAACCCTGCAGAGAGTGATCCAGCAGCACAAGAATAAGATGACATCCAGCAAGTGTGAGTGCCTCAGCAGTGTCTGCAGCCTGTGAGGAGGTGAGCGAGGCTGCGAAGAGTTAGATGTAGGAGTCCTGAAGGGGGACACACAATGGCAGCATTTGTGGCAGAATCAGCTGCTTCTTCCTCCCTTCCTGACGCCATGCTTTGAGAAGCACCTCCCAGGCCAGACCCCATTGTCATGTCTGTGGGGTTCCACGGTACACACAGACATGGGGTCGCTGTGTGTTGGATTGCTATTTATTGCAGAGCACAGGGCAGGACTGGAGACTGGGAAGATGGGGATGGTGAGGGGAGTGTGTGGCCGTCGGCTCCTCCGGTGGTAACAGGAAACACCTCCACGTGTTTGTAGCTGTGTGGAGGTGTGCGTTTCTCCTGCTGTAACAAAGATGGAGGGAATGGCGCTGACTGAGGGGGCAGTGACTGGAGGCAGCACAAAGGCTCTGTGAGGCGGCTGCGGTCAGTCCAGCCGCAGCACAGGCAGACGGCACTGCGGGTTCCCCCTCGCTCCCGAGGCGGCTCTCGTTCCGTCCACGAGGGGGCGCTGTGGTGTCGGCGCGCTCTGATGACGTCACGCAGCCGCCCGGCGCGGGTGCACTTTCTGGCGCCGCGTCCCGCTCCCAGCACGGCGTGGGCACCGGTGACGAGTCGCCCCGTTGCTATGGAGCCCTCTCCCCTCGGGGCCGCGCACAGCGCAGCGCGGTTCCCCCAAAGGCACTTTTCTCCCAGCGCTGTCGGGATCTGCCCCTCCCGGGATCGCCCCTTATGGGCGGGCATGGAATACTTTGGCCCCGAGTCCCTCCCCGCTGCGGGGCGTGGGCTTCGCGTCACGGCCCGGCCCGGCCCGGCCCGGCAGAGCTCCGTTCCGCGCTGTAGAGGCGCTCCCTGGGCTGTGGGTGAGTATCCCCGCGGGGCCCAGCGCCCGGAGGAGGGCTGCGCCGGAACGCGGGGACGGGACTGTGGGACAGCCCGGCCCGGAGGACGTGGGGTGGGGCGGGGGGGGCCAGGTCGCGGGCGTGGGGAGGAGGAACGCAGCACGCGGAGTTGCGGCGTCCCGGTCCGGCCGTGCCCTCCCCGCTGAACGCAGCCGGTTCTCAGCGTCACCTCCCGTGTTGTGCTGCTGCTTCGGCTTCGCGCTGCGGAGGCGTTTGCCTCAGTGCGGCGCGTCCGTTCCTTCCCTGCGTTTGGTTTTCTTTCTGCCGGCTGTTTTGCACTCAGAACACTTCTGCCTCCCTCCCTCTTTTGTATTGACCTTTCTTTTGTGCTGTGATCTGCTTGTTTAATAGCCCTGCTTCCGCGTGCAGAGCAACCGAACGGTGAAACTGCATCAGAAAAACATCTGTCAGATGCAAAGCCGTTACTTAGTGCCAAAACAAATAGCAAGACAAAGTGGTTGGCCCTGCATTTCTGCCAAAGACTCGAGAAGAGCGGAAACTATTTATGTTTCTGATGCCTGGGTTGTAGTTTGGCCACTGAGATCCACAATTCCATGAAGGAGAGGACAAGTCAAGCACAGAGGAACGCCTGTCTGGCGATGCCAGGCTGCGCTTGCTTGCCTGGGCAGCGCACTGCAATGATGTTCCAGATGTGTAAGAGTCACATGCAGGGCGAGCACAGGCACTGCTGCTCTTGCACAAGGGCTGGGCTCATTGACAGCAGCACTCAGGCACCATGCGCAGGGCAGGACGAGGGCGGCGGTCTGCTTCTCCTTGTGACCTCAGCCAGGCTGTCATCTAGGGATAGAAAAGGCATTTCTTAACCACTGGTGCCATTATCTGCTTGTGCACCGCCTCCCTCTCTCATGCAGAGCTGCTGTTGTGCTGCAAGGCAGCCCTTGTTGGTTCAGTGCAAAGCAGATGGGCAGTGTGTGTTTGTGAGCAGTCTGCAGCGCTGTTCGGGCTTTACTTTCAGACTGGGGAATTATGTGCTTATCGTCGTGCTTTACAGTCACAGTCACTTAACCAGCACCATGAAATGGCAGGGGTGGTACGTTCTGAGAGCTCTTTGCTAGAAAACTAATGCTCTCTCTGGTTTTTATTGCAGTTGCCAGCTGCTGGTGGACCTGAACATTAAGAGACTGACCAAAAGCTGGAGCGATGGTGAGTGTGCTTGTTTGCTGTACCATGCTGTGCCAGCCGTTTGCCCCGATCAGATAAACATAGGGAGTGTAGGTAGAGCAGGAAGAGCACTGCCTGTCTTTTTATGAGTGGTAAATTTATAACTTCTTTCTGTTTCCTCCTGTAGAGGACAATGCCCCACACTTATATGCTTTTCCTGCTTGAGAGTTAATGGAAAATCCAACTGAATGTCAGCTCACAGAGGAAGTATTTTTCCAGATAAACTCTCTGGGCATTCTGCTCCCTCCTGGTTCAACCCACAAGGTTCCACCCATGCAGTGGTTATTCCTGTGCCTGTTTTCCAAAGCCCAGGCTCCATGAAGGTCAGCACTGTTTTGCTGTTGATCTTTGTTGGAACGTAGGAGGCAGTGTGGTCCCACAGATGGCACTGAGCAGGAAGCAGGAGAAACCTGTTTGTGAATGGCCATTTTGAGCCAAACACAGCATGTTGTGGTGTGGTGTGTTGTGGAAGCACAGAATGGTTGATGTTGGAAGGAACCTCTAGGTCCATCTGGTCCAGCCCCTGCTCCAACAGGGCCACCAGAACTGGTGCCCAGGACCACGTCCAGATGGGTTTGGAGATCTCCAAGAGGAAACCCCACAGCCTCTCTGGGTCCCTGTGCCAGTGCTGCAGCACTTACACAGTGCAGGAGTGCTCCTGATGTTTGGTGGCAACCTCTGGTCCTGGCACTGGGCTCCACTGGATGCAGCCTGGCTCCGTCCTCTCTGCCCCTCCCTGCAGGGGTTGATGGCCATGATCCTCCTGAGCTCCCCTTCTCCAGGCTGAGCAGCCTCCTCTCTCTCAGCCTCTTGTCATAGAAGAGGTGTTCCAGCCCCTTCACCATCCTGGTAGCCCTCCATTGGACTCTTTCCAGTATGTCCAGCTGTCTCTTGTTCTGGGAGCCCAGACCTGGACACTGTTCTCCAGATGCAGCCTCACCAGTGCCAAGCAGAGCAAAAGTAATGGTGCAGAATAACGGTCCTTACCTGCTACAAGAGAAGTCAGGACTAGGGCTATGATGGGAGCACACTGGTTTACGACTGACATGGAGAACTGCTAGGAAGAAGGCCTGGTGGGACTGAACACAGATGCCAGGTGGTCCAGCTTTTGTTTCACTGGAAACCAGATACTCCATGGGCAGCAATATGGAGAAATGTTCTCCATGTAGTTGTGCCCCTGTGGCTTCTTTCTGATGTGCCTGGGAAGTCCCACTAGAATAGTGAGACAGAAGCCTGATATAACATCACTTGTGTGGGTGGAGTTTTACTATCTCTGTGTTCACATCTTTTATGTTAGATTTTTTTTCAATCCAACTCTATGTGTGCATTGATGCAAGTCTGCTTTTGCTAAATCCTTTTCTTGTGGCCTTAGGCAACAATCAAGGGGGTCTCAAGTTTCAGCGCTGAGCAAGAAGCGCAGGCGCTCAGGAAGGCCATGAAGGGCTTTGGTAAGTTGTTCTCCCTCCACAAGTCAACTTCTTTTTTCCCCAGCACTGGGAATGGCTGGTCTGGTGGTTTGTTAGAGGGAAGCATGGCTGTTTGCATGGCTCTGCTGCACAACTGCCCTAAAAATCATTGGGAAGTGGAAACAGAACTGGCCTTCATGTCCTGAAATGCAGCTCCTCTGGTGGTGTGGGTCCTGGCAGCTTTGTGTGCATAGATGTAGTCCTGGGGCTGTTGAGAACAGGCTGTGTAGGGGACTGGAGGTGGCACAAGACCAGAGGGCACTTCTGATTCTTGTGCAGGCGGCCTGACTAGCTTCCATTTGTTTCTTGCAGGCACGGATGAAGATGCCATCATCGACGTCTTGACCAAACTAAATGTTTCCCAACGTCAGCAGGTTCTGATCACCTATAAGAGCACTATTGGCAGGGTAGGTGGTCTGCAGAGATGTGTGAATGTGGGTGTGTCACTTGGGTGAAAAGTGAAAAACGACCCAATCTCCATAAGAGGAAGGTCGGCAGAGACTTTACCTGACCAAGGCTGTTTTGCTCTTGTTCAGTTCAGAGCAGTTGTTGATGCAAGGAGGTTGGAGCCTGAAGAGAAGTGGTGAACAGCTCAGTTCTTTCTGTCCTCGAAGGCCGTACCTTTTGCCAACTCCTTTCTCCTCTCTTGGCCTTCTAGGATTTGATTGATGACTTGAAGTCAGAGCTGAGTGGGAATTTTGAGAGGGTGATCATTGGGATGATGACTCCCACCACCATGTATGATGTGCACGAACTGAGGAGGGCTGTGAAGGTTTGGAAATCTTCCTTTTGTATTGCTTAAGTTCTGGCCGAGGACTTACTGCTTTGTTATGTGTATCTTATTTATTACTAACTCTTAAAGAAACCTGGTTGCATGTCACGAGCAGTTGTTGGTATCTTAAATCCTGCCTTGGCACTTCCCCAGGGAGCGGGAACAGATGAAGGCTGCCTGATTGAAATTCTGGCTTCTCGCACCAATGGAGAGATTCGTCGCATCAATGAGAACTACCAGCTTCGTAAGCAGAGCGAAAGGCTGGGCCTTGTCCTGCTGTCTGGCAGCCAGGCTGTGTGTGTGCAGGCAGACGTGAGGAGGAAGGAGCCTGGGGAGCTTTTGGGTGTGACACATTGGCCAAGCTAGCTGTTGCTGTTTGTTCAGAGAGAAGCTAGACTAGGATTTCTCCAGCAGCTGAATTGAAGTAAATAAAATGGGGAGGAGCTTTCTGTCTGTCAGTGGGACGTGTGGCTCTCTTGCCAGTTTCTGTCTGTGCTTCTTAATTGGAGGCTGTAGCACTAATGACTATGGCCGGAGTGCTGCAGTGATGCTGAGAGCCCGTACTTAGCTAGGTTACGGCTGGCAAATGTTGTGGGCAGCACCCAGGCGGTGGCCCTGCTCCTAATGGATGCTGTGTGTGTTCTTGCTAGAATATGGCTGCTCCCTTGAGGATGACATCGTGTCTGACACATCTTCCATGTTTCGGAGGGTCCTCGTGTCCCTCGCAACGGTGAGCCAAGCCGAGGGGAGAAGGGGGTGAATCTTCCTGTGGGCACAGCTCTGCGCCCAGTGGTGAGGAGCTCCAGGCTGGCTTTTTCTCACCCTGTGTGTCCCATGGCCTGCTCCTCAAACCCAGCTTCTGCAGGGAGGGGGTTCTGACTCTGGGTATGCATGAGTGCTGTGGGCTCTTCTTTAAACGTCCCAGTAAAGTTGGTTGCTGCTCATTTCAGAAGGAAGTCCAAAGCACATCTGAGCTGTGTTCACTGTGTTTGTAAGCTAGTGTTCCCTCTGAAGGACTCCATTATCCATCTCTAGCAGCTGTTCCTGAATGGGGAATTCTCAGGAGTTGCTTCCAGTAGATACTGTGGTGAGCTGAGTCTTCTATCCTTGTGTCTTTGCAGGGAAACAGAGACGAGGGCACGTATGTGGATGATGCCCTTGCTCACCAAGATGCTCAGGTGTGTAGTAACGTGCTTCCTTGCAAGAGCAATCTATTGTGCATGTGATGCGTGGCGAAGAGAAGCCAACCTGTGCATTGGGAATAATGGTTCTAGTCTTGTTTGCAGGTCTCTAATGAGGGGTCTCTAGACAGGCTGGTTACTTGGCAGGGGCAATGACATCTCAGTTGTGGGTTGCCTTGCCTGGTTGGTGCTTGTTGGAAAATATCCATGATCTGGACAAGTACAGGCTAACAGTGCTGTAGCTGCAAGGAATTAAAGATCTCCTTACACCCAGCCTTCTCCATGAGCCTTACTTTGTCATCCATCATGTCTTTAAGTGCCTGTACGAAGCGGGGGAGAAGAAATGGGGGACAGATGAGGTGCAGTTTATGTCCATCCTCTGTACACGGAACAGGCATCACCTACTGAGAGGTAGGACCCCTCTGACGTGCCTTTCCTTCCTTGTTTGTGCCTGGTGCTTTTGTAGGAGCTCCATAGGTGTTCAGTAAGTGTGAACTCCTCTGAGACAGCAGGTGTCCTAGAGAGAGCCCCACTGCATCCATTCCTTTTGGGCTGTTTTATTCCCTCCTGAGACTGAAAGGGACTTCAGAAACCTAAGTACAACTTGCTGCTGCTCCAGCATGGAAAGCAGAGATCATGAAGTGTGACCCCCATTGGGGCAGGGGGGAGAGGAGCTAAGAAATTCATCTGCCAGCATGAAGTAGCAGGTCTTGAAAATGGTAACAGCTGTGGTAGGCCAATTAGCAAGGCTGTTAGCAATGGAAATGAATTGTTTCTGTGGGACAGTCCTGATTTAGCTGGCAGCTTTGCAGGAGTGATAGAATGTTCATGCAGCAAATGAGGAGCTTGTTGCAAAGTGGTCCTTTGAATCTCTCTGACTCTCTGCTGTGGACTCTCCCTCCTAGTTTTTGACGTGTACAGAGGCATTGCTAACAAGGACATAACAGACAGCATTAAATCTGAGATGTCAGGAGACCTGGAAGATGCTTTGCTGGCTGTGGGTGAGTGCTCTGCTTTTAAACCTTGTCTACAAAGTAATGAAATGGTTGGAGGTGCTGTGAGTCCCCTTGAGCGGCTGTTACACAGTTTCAGGAGGCAGACATGGTATGTCTTTGTTTATGGACACAAAGCCAGGCTGGGTGGGACTTGGAGCGCCCTGGTGTAGGGGGAGGTGTCCCTGCCTATTGGCGGGGGGGTTCGAACTAGATGATTTTAGGGGTCCCTTCCAACCCAAACCATTCTGTGATTCTATGCTTTACAGACCAGTCAGGTGAGAAAGCATTGTGCTTTATGGTACAGTGTGCTTGGCCAAAGGGTGCTTTGGCAGCAGAGGTTTGCTGTCAGGAGGCATGAAAGCCTTCATGCGAATGCTGCTGTGCACCAGGCACAGAGACATCAGCTCCCTGCATGTCACTGACTGTGGATGCCTGCACTGCACCTGCTGTTTGTTAGCCTGGAGTTGCATCTTGACAGAAGAAACGCCTGCACCAAGAAAGTGCTGTAGAGGTGTGGAAAACCTCCTGCTTTTACTGACCTTAATTCTCTTGTTCTTGTCTCTCCTTGCAGTAAAGTGCATGCGAAACAAGCCTGCGTACTTTGCTGAAAGACTCTATAAATCCATGAAGGTAAAGATTGTGCAGTAAGATTTGCTGCTTTCTTGCATTTTCATGCTCAGTCAGCAGCATCTTGGCAGTCATGAGATGGGAGCTGCAGCCAGTCAGGAAAGTGGCTTCTCTAGGAAAGCTCAGGCTGTTCTGCACATCGGGGTAATAGACATCCTCAGGAACAAGCTGCTAATGGATCACTCCATCAATGCAAATATGCTCTAATTAAGAACAGCTCCTGCACAAGGCCAGGCACTGAGACCTTTGTGTCTGTGGTGATTCTCCAGCAGGTTCTGTGTTAGCTGTATGTGGCTGCTTTGCTTTCTAGGGCCTGGGAACAGACGACAGCACTCTGATCAGGGTGATGGTGTCCCGCTCCGAGATAGATATGCTGGATATCAGAAGGGAATTCCTGACCATGTATGGGAAGTCTCTCTACTCCTTCATTAAGGTAAACTTGTCGATGTTAGACACAAAAAGTGGGATTTGCTGAGTGCCTTTTAGGAGATGATCCCCCTGACACCTGTTGTGCATTTTAGAGCAGCTGAGATGAAGCAGATGTTACAAAAACATACTGAAAGTGTTCCTGAATATCCTCAAACTGTCTAGAAGGATGCAAATACCACAAAAAAAACCTGTCTTAAGAAGAATTTGACTTTAGTAGAACTTAAACTATTCATATTCCTCTTTTTGCCTTTCTCAGTCACTCAGTTTGCTCTGGCCTTTTCTCTTCCTCTCCTCTTTCTTTTTTCCGCACTCTTCTCCCTCTTTTCTCTGCACCGTTCCTTCCCTTCTTCCTCCACCTGCCCTTCCCTCTCCTGCTGTTCCCTCTGTTCTCCCCACCCTCTCTTTCTTTCCTTTGCCCTTTTTAGATCTGCTCTTCTTACCTGTATCCTCTCTTCTGTTCTGCCCTCTGTTCTGTTCTTCTCCCCTCTCATTCGTTGCTCTTCTATTCTTCCCCCTTACAAGCTCCTCTTCCCTCTTTTCTTTGTTCTGCTCCATCTTTCCTCTCCTTCTCTCCCCTCCTCTTTATTGTCCCTGCTCCTCTCTCTCTCCTCCTCTTTTCTCTTCTTTCTTCTCATTTATTCACCTTTATGTTCCCAGGGAGACTGCTCAGGAGACTACAGGAAGGTTCTGCTGAAGCTCTGTGGTGGCGAGGATTGAAGGATTTCTGGTGTGTGCCCTGTGCTGTGGGAAGGAGGGGATCATAAGGATTTCCCTCAGTTTGGTTTTTTTTCCTCTCATTAATTGCTGAGTAGTGACTTTGATTAATTAATGCTCTGGTTGGGTAATGGCAGTTCCGGTTTACCCTTAACTTTTGCCTTTTTGCTTGCAACACCCCTTTGTATCTAATTGAGCTGGTAAAGCCTTGTTTAATCAGAATGCTTTAACCAAATCTATGCAAGCTTTGTTATTTCCTTGCCAGCTGTCCCTCTGCATTTACCAGTAAATCTTGTCAAATGAAGCAAACTTGGACATAGAATGTAGGGATTTGCAGAGGGAAAAACTACCTTTGTCATTATGTGGAGAGAATGCAGCCTGGCTTCAGCTTTTGGAAGATAATTAACCCCCTCCAAAGCAAAAATCGTCTAAAATACAATCAGATTTGATGTCACAGTGGTCTTTTCCAACCTAAATGATTCTAGGGTCACCAAATCCAACGCCAACCCATTCCCACCATGCCCACTAACCACATCCATCGCTGCCACACCTCCGTGGTCCTTGTAAAGCTCCAACTTGTCAGCTTGCTCTCTGAGTGTGGAGCACAACCAGCCGTGCTGTGCTTTGTGTGTACGTTGCCTGTGGTCTGGAGGTGGGGAAGCTGCCCTGGTGACTACAGAAGGAACTTCAGCTGCACTATGCCTGGTTACAGGTCAGCCTCATAGTCTTGGTCTGTCTGCCTTGCTTGGTGGGAGTGTAAACCATCAGGTTTGTGTGTCAAGCCTCTGCTCTCAGTTAATTGCTGTCATTGGAAGGGTACCTAGGGAGGAATGACCTGTCCATAAAGTGCATCTCATCAGCACTGCCTGATGCCTTGTACTGAGCTGCCTTGTTCTGGGGTCACGTACCAAAGCTGCCAGCACTGCCTGCTGGGACTCCTGGATAACACTGCCCTTAGAAACTGCTTTTGGTGCTTCTGTGTGATGTGAAATTCCCTACCAACCTCTGAAATAAATGTTTCCCCTAAGCTTAGCTCCCGTCTGCTAAGCTGTGAACACTACAGAACGTGGCTCTTGTTTGCTTTTGCAAAGTGTAGCTGTTGGTGTGTAATGCTCTGAATGCATCACAGACCGCCTGCTTGTCTCCGCAGTGCTCAGGGGCTTTTCTGAGCTGCCCCACACTGCAGCCCCACAGCACAGCCTCACATCTGGTGATGGCCTGAAGCTGGAGAATCCTGGCAGCAGAGGACGCTCCTGCCCCACAGGAGGGCTCACAGCTCCACTGCCCTCAGTGCTGGAGAGGAGGCTGAGGTGCCTCCAAGTAATGAATGTGCTCCACCCAACCTTACACCTCGTGTGGTTCACCCTGCGAGGCCACCAGGAAGAAAGGTGGGCACAGGTAATACTGCATCAAAAGTGACTGCAGAGCTCTTGGGCTGGTAGTCCAGGGTGTGGGGGGCCCAGGTGGTGCTGTGGGACAGGTGTGAAGAAGAGGGGGTGTAAGTCAGTCCTTGGCTGGGGGACTGGTGCTGCTGGCAGGGCCTTGGGTTCTGTGGCTGTGGGACAGGCTGTCCATTCCTTCTGCTGCCATGGTGGGGGCTGCAGCACCCCAGTGTGTCACCTGGCTGCCCCCAGCATGGCGGGGCTGAGGAGAGGGCTGAAGTGCAGCCAGGTGAGGGGAAGTCAGCTTCTGGGGGGGGCTGCCAGGGGTTCTGTCTGCAGCCTGGAGCAGGGACAGCACAGGCATAAGAGGGACAGGCAGGGGGCAGGAAGGGAATGGGGTAGGGAGAGGGAGAGGGGTAGGGACATGGCAGGGATAGGGACAAAGAAGGGTGTAGGAGCAGGGCCAGGACAAGGACAGGGACTCAGCAGGGGCAGGATGGGCAGAAAAGGGTCAGGACAGAATTGCAGCTATTGCAAGAGATTTGAGCACGGAGGGAGGACAGGAAGGGACTCTGAGCATCCCGAGAGGAGGGGCAATGAGCAGGAACAGGAGAAATGGAGGGGGTAACAGGGACAGGTGGGACACTGGGCACAGAAGACAGCTGTGAGCTCACACAGGAGCAGCCCTGGAGGGGCACAGAGGTGCTGTGGGTGCGTGGGGAGGGGAGGCTGAGGGCAGGATGCTGAGGTGGTGGGCCAGTCCCAGCTTCCAGGTCTGGGGGAAGGTGCAGATGTGCTTCTTCATGTGCGTGGAAACGGGCCAGGAGGGCTTTCTCCATCCCCTTCCCAGCAATGGAGGTGACGTGGTTCCCTAGGTCCTCCCCCAGTTCCTGTTCATAGAGGCACACGAGGGCGCCAGTTCATGTACTGCACCCCACTGCTCCACGCTGTGCCCCAGGAGCCCCCTGCTTGCCCACTGCTTCCTGGCTCAGGATGGCCTCTTGTCCCCCCAGCAGCCCCCATCCTCCTGCCTCCTTTTCCCCAGCAGATCCCACTTGGGACAAACAGGGGAACACAAGTGGGTGAGGGCATGGGCTCATCCTCCCCCCACCACCACATAGGATGGCCCAAAGGGGTGAAGGAACCCCGGCTCCACACGCTGAGTGCTGCACGTGGCTGTGATGCAGGACCTGCAGGGACACAGGGCCCGCGAGGACACAGGCTGGACTCTGACCCCATGACGTGGGGGCAGTGGGGCGCGAGCACCCAGGCCACTTCCTGGGGCAGGTGCTGCCTCCAAGACCCACGTCAGAGGTGGCCCCACGAGGTGATGGTCCGCAACAGCCCAGCCCCGAGCCGCTGACCCATGCCACATGAGTGGGGAGAACAAATCCCAGCGCCCAGGCTTGCTGCCAGCCCCCCCCAGTCAGACACCCTGGCTTCCTGTGCCTGGCTGCCCTGGGCCCATTGGGCCATGGTTCCTGCTGGGCAAGGGTCAGTTTGATGCACAAAGGATCAGGCACCTGGGGGGGCACCAAGCACTGTGTGGGGAGGTGGGTACACACGTCTGTGTGCAGGGGTGTGCAAACACACGGTGGTCCCCAGTTGCACACAGTGCTGGTGTGGAACTGATTTGGGGTGGGCTCTTTGAGAGCTGGAGCAGATTGGGGAGGGTGGGGGAGGGTCAAAATGGGGCCATCACCGGGGTGGGTGACCCAATGCCGGGGAGAGGTGGGTGTCCTGGGGGGTGCTGGTACGCGTAGCCCCTTCGCAGGGACCGGAACGTCACTGCCGTGCCAACCCACAGCTGGCAGAGGGCGGGTGCCGCGCTGAAGCAGAACCCGGCCCTTGTCTGGGGCTGCACCGGACTGCGCTAGGAGCCGCGCCGGGCTGAGCCAGGGCCGCGCTGGGCTGTGTCGTGGGCCGTACCCAGGGCCGCGTTAGGTCCATACTGGGGCGTATCCAGACGCGGCCGGCCCATACCCGGGCCCGCACGGGGCAGCTCCGGGCCCGGCCCTCTCCGTTCCCGCACGTGGTCTCGTGGCCCGCTGCCCGCGCAAGGACCCGGCGGGCGCCTCCGCCGCCGAGCGGACCTGGCCAATAGCAGCGCGACCCCGGCCCCGCGGCGCCGAGCTGGCCAACAGGAGCTGCGAGCCGGCTAATGACGTCGCGAGAGGGTGGGCGCTGGGTGTCGGCAGGCTATAAAGCCAAATGGGCGGGGGGCGGCCGCGACAGTGAGAGGTGGAGGGGGCGTCGGAGCGGAACGGAAAGGAGCGGAGCTCGGCGTCCCGTGTGCTGCGTCCCGGCCTTCCCGCCCAGAGCCGCGCTGTCGGTGAGCGATGCGGCCTCGCGTGGCGGCGGGCCGGGGCGGGAGGGGAGCGACCGTTGGCGGTGCGCGGGAAGGGCGCTGAGGCCCCGCTGTCCTCCTGCAGGATGAACCGCCCGCCGCCGCCATGGAGCCCGGCCCGGCCCTGAGCGCCTGCAGCCTCCCGCCCCGCCGGACAGCACTATAGCAGCGGCAACCCCGCGTCCCGCCCGCCGCGCAGCCTATTTAATTCCCCACCTTAATTTATTGTAGCGTTCCCAAGCCCCCCTCCCCCCCCTTTCCGCTCACACCCCTTCGTAGCCCTGAAGCATTGGCCATGGAGCTGCCCCTCCCTGGGCCCACCGCCAGCCTGACGACTCTGAGTGACTCTGCCGCCCCGCTCACCCCCTTCCTGTGGATGCTGGTGCTGGGCTTCGTCATCGCCTTCGTCTTGGCCTTCTCAGTGGGTGCCAACGACGTGGCCAACTCCTTCGGCACGGCCGTGGGCTCCGGTGTGGTGACGCTGCGGCAGGCCTGCATCCTGGCCAGCATCTTTGAGACAGTGGGCTCCGTGCTGCTGGGGGCCAAAGTCAGCGAGACCATCCGCAAAGGGCTGATCGACGTGGAGATGTACAATGCCACGCAGCACCTGCTGATGGCCGGCTCCATCAGCGCCATGTTCGGTGAGTGCCGTTCCCTGCGTGACACCCAGGTGTGCCCCGTGGTTCCTCACCGCCTCCCTTTTGCCTTCCAGGCTCGGCCGTGTGGCAGCTTGTGGCTTCGTTCTTGAAGCTTCCCATCTCGGGGACGCACTGCATCGTTGGAGCGACCATTGGCTTCTCGCTGGTGGCCAAAGGGCAGAAAGGCGTCAAGTGGTCCGAGCTGCTAAAAATTGGTGAGTCGGGCGAGGTGATGCTCCAAGAGCAGCATGCCCATCTGTGTGCATGGCACCAGCTCATGGCAGGGCTTCCCTCCTGCAGCAGAGCTCCAACAGCACCTCTTTTCTCCTAGTGTTGTCCTGGTTCATCTCACCCCTCCTTTCCGGCATCATGTCTGCTGTCCTCTTCTTCCTTGTCCGTAGGTTCATTCTCCGCAAGGTAAGGATGGCCCAGCTGTGCTGCCAAGCTGTGGGAGCTCCCACTGCTCACTGCTTTGTTTGCTGGGCTGTGTGCACTGCAGTGTGTCTGTGTGTCCTTGTGGCTGAGCGAGCTCTCACCCCAGAGCGATGGGGAAGTGATGGGGAGCCTGGGCCTGCTCTTGTCCCATGAGGTGGGGACCAGGAGATAAGGAGCTTTTGCTTGCCTCCTTCAAAACATCTGGGCTGTTTGAGCAGGGGCAGCTGCAGCTTTGCTGCTGGAGTTGATAAGGTTGGAGCTGCATGCCTAGCTTTTCTGGACTCATGTGAGGCTCTGGTGCTGCAGTGGAAGGTGACAAGTGATGACGGTGGCTTTTTTTGAAGCCAGGAGGACCAAAATTGTCCCCGGTGCCTGGAAACTGCGCTTCCCTCTGCAGGAGAGGCAGCCTGAGCAGCCCACACCTCCCGGCTGTTCTGCTGCAGCCACTTCCCTGCTGCTGCAGGTTTCAGCCTTCTGAAGTCAGGATTCAGGGTGCTGCTTTATGCATGGTTTGTGGCAGCATCACTTTGTGCTCCCTTCAGCTCCTGTGGTCTCCTTTGGTGTTTGAAGTAACTGCTGCCCACTGACATGGGAGCATTTCCATTCCAAACCACCGGAGAGCAACAGGTCCGGTGTGGGGGCTGTGCTGGGGGAAGCCACGTGAGGACCCTCTGGTGCCATTCTGTCCTGGCAGCTGAAAGCTGTGCTCAAAGCTCCACAGCCAAATTGCTCTGCATTCTTCTCTGCCCTAAACCTTGCCTGGTGGCAGCAGCACCCTGATGGGGCTATGAGACCTCAGGGGAATCCGAGGGCTCTGTCTGTGCTGGAAAAGATTTCTGCTGTTTGGAGGGTCTGAAAGTCCAGGAACAAAGGACCCCTGGCACCCAGAATGCTGGGGGGGTGCAGCTCTGGAGGTCATTTCTTGGAGGTGATGAACTTGAAGCATGCTGATCCTTCGGGTTGGGGGCATTCAGCCTCCTGCCTGGAGTGCCCGGCTCTGGTGTCATTTATCAGCACTTTGTTCTGCACGTTTCGGTTTAATGACACCTGTGATTTTAGGTCTGGAAGAACAACTTCTGCTCCAAGAGATGTTAAGATCTTATCGCTGCACTTTCTGCCTGGCAACCCTTTCAAAACGCTCCGGCGTCACTGCTGTGGGAGCAGCCTTGCATAACTGCCCTTTCAGAGCCCTGCTTGCCACCTCCTTGCTTCCCGCTGTCCCTCGGTGTTGGCAGCAGTGCTGGGCTGGTTTGGTGCTCCCGCTGCCTCTGGGCGCAGGTCTGCGGGGCTGTAAGCTGCTTGCAAGCCGAGTGCTTTGTTGTTCTGCCCGAATCAGTGGGAAAGAGGCAAAAGCTTTGTCTGAGGAGTGCTTTTCTCCCAAAGCACCCGGTGGGGTGAGAAACCCCACGCGGTTGGAGCACGGGGAGGGGATGCGGGGACCTGCAGCCCAGAGCTGCTGTGGGGGGCTGGAGCTGCGTGCCCAGTGAGAGCTGTGGTCTGCAGCACCAAACGTTGCCTTGCAGGCAGACCCCGTCCCCAACGGCCTGCGTGCCCTGCCTGTCTTCTATGCCTGCACCGTGGGGATCAACCTCTTCTCCATCATGTACACCGGCGCGCCCCGTAAGTATGCACTGCGGTGCATGAAACCTCACTTTGCAAATCCTTGACGAAGCCTCCATTAAATGCCCGATTTACCCCTTTTTGCTTTTCAGGGCTGAATTCTCCTAGAAGGCGGCTGGCCTGTGCCGGTTTCAGAAGGCGGCAGGCTAGCGTGCGCTGAGTTCTGGGCTAGATAGGTGCCTGCCTGAACTAAACCCCACAGAGCTTTCCCCCTAGAGCTCCAGATAGTGATGTCCCCCCCCGAGCCGGGTACCCAGGTGTTGCTGGGCTGCTGTGCTCCCCATGGCCCTGTAGTGAGGAGCGGGGCCGGAGGCTCTTCCCGCACGCCCAGCCCCTAGGAGTAAACTAATTATCCCTGAGGCTTCCTGGCAAGAAGAGGTGGTGTGCTGCAGCTGGCACCTGTGCGGAGAAGAGGAGCTCGTATCGCAGTTTGCAGCCCTTTTGGGAATGGCAGATTGAAATGTTTGTGTTTGGCTGTTGTGTAGGGGTGGCCGGGCAAGGTACGGCCGTGACGCCTGCTGGGCTGGCACACAGAGTGGTGCCCGCAGAGCCGAGGGCAGGTGGTGCAGGAAAACACAAATCATAGCTTCCATCAGGCAGAGCTGCTCAGCGTGAGCTGTTTTCAGTCTGAGTGGGTTTCCTGTTGTGGAACAGTGGAAGAGGTCATTGGAGGCTGGAGGTGGAGTGACAGGAGGCAGCGTTGGTTTCCGAGGGTTTTGTCTGTAAACAGTGCCTGGAAGGCTCCGGGGGGTGTCTGCTTCCCTGCAGCATCCACAGGAGGAGGAGGAGGAGGAGGAGGAAGCAGCAGTGGGGCTGTAGCCTCCAGCTGTCCACTCTGGGCTCACAGTGTTGTGCAGCTGTCGCGTTGGTGCAGAGGGAGCAGCAGGCTGCTGCCTTCAGCGGGGCCACCTCTTGCTTGGTCTGGGGGCTGCATGCCAGCCCCTGCCAGAAGGGTCACGGAGCGCCTCGGGTTCCTCCTGTAGGGCAGGTGTTGGAGCAGGAGCTTTGAGTTTGGGTGTGCAGCAGAGAAATCCCCTTCCCTGAGCTGCTGAGGTCCCCGTGTGCCAGGGAGGCAGCGTGGTGCTGCGGCAGCCCTGCTGCTGTTCTCTTTGACATTGCAGCAAGGCAGGACGCAGGGCTGCGTGGCGGCTGAGCCCAGCTGAGAGCATTCCTGTCGCTGCTCAGGCAGAATGCACACCGGGCACTAATCGGGTTTGTCTGCAGGAGGGAGGGAAAGTGCCTGAGCATGTGGAACAGATTAGCTTTCCATGGGGGAGACGGCGGCCCGGCGGGGCTCTGTGAGGTCCAGCTCTTGTCTTCTGTGTGGTCTCCGGGCTGGGGGAGCAGAGTCGGACATGGAGAGGTCCCTGGGGGTTTCAAGATCCCTTGTTTTATTTCCTAGTGCTGGGCTTTGACAAACTGCCTCTCTGGGGTATCCTCCTCATTTCGGCGGGGAGTGCTGTTGTCTGCGCTCTCGTCGTCTGGTTCTTTGTATGTCCAAGAATGAAGAAGAAAATTGAACGTAAGTACCCGGCGCTGTGCAGCCCTGCAGGCAGGGCACGCCGCTCCGGCCAGCTCCTTCCTGCAGCGGCCGATCTCATTACCACGGGGCTGTTCTTAGCAAGGATCTGCAGCCTCACTTGGCACTTAAGCTGCTCTGGGTGCGTGCGGCCGAGCTGACAGCCCCGCATGCCTCCAGCCAACCCCACAGCATGAGGGGGACCCCGAATTCCTGCTGGGAGCAGCATCGTGCTGCTGGCTGGCAGCCTGTGGCCCTGCCTGCACTGCGGGCTGCTAACCTTTAATCCCGGTGTTCCTGGGGATCGATGCGGGTTGCGAGACAGAGCTGTGCAGGCTGGTGAAATCCTCCCCCCAGGGCAGAAATACCCATTGAAAAACACCCCCAGCTGCAGTCCCGTAGCTCTAGCAGCACGGGAGGGCTGCGTGCTCTCGCATACTGACATAGCATGCAGCCTGCTTCCTCATTTGCAGACCTGTAGGCGGGGGGATAACAAGTGTCCTTGTCAGCTGCTGTAATTGGGGTGTGACTGACAGCTTTATGGCTGCCCTCAGAACCCTTCCAGCTGCTGGAGCTCCACGCAGCTGCAGGGCAGGCTCCTTCTGCCTCACTGTGTGCCTCCTCCTTCCTTCCAGCCCATGGGAGCAGCCTCAGCTTCCAGGGCTTGCCTCGGAAAGCAGAGGCAAATTGGGATGTTTGGGCTCACAGCTTCGTGATGGAGAGGGGGGACCCCAGGATGGGGTGGGGTGCTGGCCTGGCACGGGTCACCGCGTGGAAGTGGTGATGGCTCACATTGTGGCCGCAGGGCAGGGCAGCCTGAGGGAGGTTTGTTTGTTGGGAGAGGGATCTGTGCCTGAGGAATAACAGGCAGAAGCCCCATCACGGTGCTCACCACACCCCGTGTGGGTGTGCGGGGATAAAAATAGGAGATGAGCTGGCCTGTGATGGCCTGGCTGCCGCGTGTCGGACAAGGTATGACTGATGAGCATTGAGGTGGAAGGGGAGCAGCAAAGTTCAGGATTAGGAGAAGCTGTAAAGCGATTGATCTGCCATAAATGTGAGCGGGGGGGCACAATCCAGGGCAGGTGTGGCTCCGTGGCTGTGCCAAGGGCTGGGGTGTAACGGCAGCTGCCTCTGTCTGCAGGAGAGATAAAATCAAGTCCGTCTGAAAGTCCGCTGATGGAGAAGAGCAGCAGCCTGAAGGAGGAGCATGAGGAGCCCAAGGTGCCCCTGGGTGATGATGCTCCCACAGGCGATGCTAAGAGCCCTAGCACCGAGGCAGGGTCTGCTGCACCACAGCGGGCGGCCATGGAGGAGAGGACAGTGTCCTTCAACCTGGGGGATGCAGAGGAGGCCCCTGAGCGGCTCCCGAGCATCGACCTGAAGGAAACCAACGTGGATGGAGGTGAGCAGGGGGTGTGAGGCTGGGGGCTAGGCTGGGGGCTGCGCTGGGGCTGTGCTGCGGCTCCGGTTGGGTGCTCAGCGCTTTCTCTTTTTGCAGGAGCCGTTCAGTTGGCCAACGGAAACCTCGTGCAGTTCCACCAGCCCGTGGGCCACCAGCTGAACTGCAGTGGGCAGTACCAGTACCACACTGTGCACAAGGACTCGGGGCTGTATAAGGAGCTGCTGCATAAACTGCACCTGGCCAAAATGGGGGACTGCATGGGGGACTCGGGGGACAAACCCCTGCGTCGCAACAACAGTTACACGTCCTACACCATGGCCATCTGTGGCATGCCCCTGGACTCCCTCCGGGCCAGGGAGGGCGAGGAGATGGAGAAGCTGACGTGGCCCGTGGCGGACAGCAAGAAGCGGGTCCGCATGGACAGCTACACCAGCTACTGCAACGCGGTGGCCGACGTGCACCCCGCTGCCGACGTGGATCTGAACGCTGCTCAAGTGGAGATCGGCCTCGGGGACAGGAAGGGCAGCAGCAGCTCGCTGGAAGAGTGGCACGACCAAGACAAGCCCGAGGTGTCCCTCCTCTTCCAGTTCCTGCAGATCCTCACGGCCTGCTTTGGCTCTTTCGCTCACGGTGGCAATGATGTCAGGTCAGTACCAGCAGTGCTGTGGCTGCTCCTGGAGCTCTGAGCTGCACTCTGGGCTCTGAACCACTCCCCTTTCTCTTGCAGCAATGCCATCGGCCCCCTGGTTGCGCTCTACCTGGTCTATCGGACAGGCAATGTGGCCACCAAGGAGGCAACCCCCATCTGGCTGCTGCTCTACGGGGGTGTGGGGATCTGCATGGGGCTGTGGGTGTGGGGCCGCAGGGTCATCCAGACCATGGGCAAGGATCTGACTCCCATTACACCATCCAGGTAAGGTGGAGCTCTGTTCCTGGGGGCTGTGTGTGCCTGAGGGGGGGGATCTTGGCCCCCTCCAGTGCAGCTTGTGGGCAATGCCTGCCTGCACTCCCGCCCTGTTCTGCACAGGGGTTGGGTCCCACCACGCAGAGGGTCTGCCCACACAGTGCAGGGGCGCTGCGGGGTGGGCTCTGTCTCACCTTCCCTCCTGTTCTCATCTCCGCAGTGGCTTCAGCATCGAGCTGGCATCTGCCCTGACCGTGGTGATCGCCTCCAACGTGGGCCTCCCCATCAGCACCACGCACTGCAAGGTAGGGCCATGGGCCGTCAGCTGAGCGTGGCTCCCTGCCTCTCCCAGCACTCCTGGAAGGGCTGCAAACCTCAGGGCTGGGAGAGCAGACAGCAGAGCTGCAACCCTGGTGCTGAGCAGCGGGGCTGTGAGGGTGCTGGGGGGCTGCACTGAGCGGTGCCCTCCTGCAGGTGGGCTCGGTGGTGTCAGTGGGGTGGCTGCGCTCCAGGAAGGCGGTGGACTGGCGCCTGTTCCGCAACATCTTCATGGCCTGGTTCGTCACCGTGCCCATCTCGGGCCTCATCAGCGCCGCCATTATGGCCCTCTTCAAGTTTGCTGTGCTGAGAGTGTGAGGCCATGCTGTGCCTGCTTGCTGCTGCCCCGGGGGGGGGGGGGACACACAACAGCCCCCGCCCCCCGGCCATGGGGCTCCCTCCGTTCCTCTGCGTGTTGTCACCGATGTCTCTTTATGGTTTATTTTTTTAACATTCCGTATCGAAGCAGGCTGAGCAGTGCTGGGCTGTCCTGCTGCTCCCAGCCTCAGCCCGGCAGTGATGAGGGCCGCTTTATTTTTTTATCCCCCCCTCTCCCCATCCCCCAGTTGAACCCGGACCCCTGCAGTGACCCCCTGGGGGCCGCGGGCTGTGCTGTGCTCGGCTTTGCCCCCTGCACTGCTGCTACCTCGGACTCAATAAAGGTTTCCTTCGTACGCCAGCGCTGTGCCTCACTTTGGGGACGGGGGGGGAGGGGGATGTCCGTCACCCCCTGGGTGTACCTGGGGCTGGGAATGCTGATAAGGGCCTCACGTATGCCCCCGCTGTCATGGGATGCATATGGTGGGGGGGATCTTATCGGGGCCGTGCAGAAGTGGTGTTGGGCTGATGGTGGCGGGAGCTGCTGGGGGGGTTGG
>JACDJE010000230.1:274053-288823 GCA_016647715.1 Pavo muticus | reverse complement strand
GGGGGAGTGTGGGGGGGGAAGCGGGCGAAATGGGGGCTCCGTATTTCACTCCCCCAACCTCTGTTGGTTAAATCCCGTTTTTCTTCCCCAATAATTCACTGTAGGGCCCCTCAGCCAGGGCGGCACACGCCCGTCCCGTGCCCCGCACCGCTCCCGTGGGCTCAGTGCTGTCCCACCCCCCCGTGACCCACTGCTGTCCCCCCAGGATCTTCGTGAACCGCAGCCTGGCACTGGAGAAGATCAAATGCTTCGGCTTCGACATGGACTACACTTTGGCCAGTGCGTGGGGCGGGGGGCGTGGGGCGGGGAGCTGAGACGCGCCGGGGGGGGCTGAGACCCCCAATCCCAAACCCACGTGGCCCCTCGACTGTGCAGTGTACAAATCGCCCGCCTACGAGGAGCTGGGCTTCAGGCTGCTGCTGGAGCACCTGGTGTCCATTGGGTACCCCCACGAGATCCTGGCCTACAAATACGACCCTACCTTCCCCACGCGGTGAGTGCTGGGGGGGCTCTGGGGTTGGGGTTTGGGGGGTACACATGCAACAGGAGCCCCCTGCCCTGCTCATGGTCCCACAGGGGGCTGGTGTTCGACGCGCTCTACGGGAACCTGCTGAAGGTGGACTCACATGGCAACCTGCTGGTCTGCGCCCACGGCTTCCGCTTCCTCCGGGGGTGTGTGTGTATTTCTTTTATTTGGGGGGGTTGGGGGTCCCACGGTAGCGTTGGGGTTTGGGTTGGAGGGGCTGAGTGGCCCTGTGCCCCCTCCACAGGGCTGAGATCCTGCACTACTACCCCAACAAGTTCATCCAGCGGGACGACATGAAGCGCTTCCACATCCTCAACACCCTCTTCAACCTCACAGGTGAGCTGTGCCCCCCCCCCAACCACAGACCTCCCCCCATTTTGGGGTGCTGCCCCCCTCACGGCCCCCTCCCATGGCAGAGACCCACCTCTATGCCTGTCTGGTGGACTTCTTCTCCAACTGCCCCAGATACGTCAGGTGAGCGGGATATGGGGGTCCGTGTTCAGCAAGGGGGGGGGGGGCCGGGGGTCCCCCCGCTGTGCAGCACCTTCACCCCCTATTTCCCTGTTTTTCTGCCCATTTTTAGCTGTGACACCGGCTACAAGCACGGGAACCTCTTCATGTCCTTCCGCAGCATGTTCCAGGACGTGCGTGAGGCCATGGACCAAGTGCACCTCTCGGTGGGGCTGTGGGCAGCGCTGGGGGACCCTCCGGCCCCAGCAGGTTTGGGGGGGGGTTCCAGCCCTCTCCCACCCCCTCACTGCCCGTCCCCCCCCACAGGGCTGCCTGAAGGAGAAGACGTTGGAGAACCTGGAGAAATACGTGGTGAAAGACGTGAGTGTCTGTGAGCCCCCTTAGGCCCCCAGATCCTCCTCAGTCTCTGTGTGCCCCCCCAGTCCCTGTGTGCCCCCCCCACTGCTCTCACTGTGCCCCTGCAGCCCCGTGTGCCGCTGCTGCTGAGCCGCATGAGAGAGGTGGGGAAGGTGTTCCTGGCCACCAACAGCGACTACAACTACACCGATGTGAGTGGTGGCACTGCTGCTGGGTGGGGGGGCAGAGCTCGGGGTGACCCCCACAGCCCCACTGCCCTCCCAGTGACACCGCGTGTCGTTGCAGGCCATTATGTCCTACCTGTTCGACTTCAGTGACGAGGACAAGGTGAAGGGACAGCCATACTGGGGCTGGGGGTGCCCCTACCCAACCGTGACCCCATCCCCATGTCACCTTCCTTCCCCCCCCCCAAGCAGACCGGGACCCCCCCACGGCCCTGGCGCTCCTACTTCGATCTCATTGTGGTGGACACCCGCAAGCCGCTCTTCTTTGCCGAGGGCACCGTCCTGCGCCAAGTTGACACGGTGGGAACCCGGGCACCACGCGTCCCCCCCGCCCCCACCAGCCAGCACCAAGTGGGCACAGGTGGCAGTGACACCATGGGGTGCTCTGGGCTCACAGGACACAGGGAAGCTGCGCATCGGGACCTACACGGGGCCCCTCCAGCACTGCGCTGTCTACTCTGGTGGTGAGTGCCTGGCTGGGTGACGTGGTGGAGGGATGTGGTGGCACAGGGATGCACTGATAGGGGGATGTAGTGACACAGGGATGTGGTGGCACTGGGATGTGGTGGCACTGGGATGCAGTGACAGAGAGGTGCAGTAACACAGGGATACAGTGACACTGGGACATGGTGGCACAGGGATGCACTGATATGGGGTTGCAGTGACACAGGGACGCAGTGGCACTGGGATGCAGTGATAGGGGGATGCAGTGGCACAGGTGACCTCATGCCGTGCCATCCTGTTGTCCCAGGCTCGTCAGACTTGGTGTGTGACCTGCTGGGCGTGAAGGGCAAGGACATCCTGTACATGGGGGACCACATCTTCGGGGACATCCTCAAGTCCAAGAAGCGGCAGGGCTGGCGCACCTTCCTGGTGGTGCCCGAGTTGGCCCACGAGCTGCAGGTGTGGACGGAGAAGAGCGGTGAGCAGCCCCAGCCGTGCCCTCCCCTCCTCTCCTCCCCCTGCAGGACCCCCCCACCCCCCTAGGGGCTCCACCAGCCCCGGGGATGGCTGCAGTGCCAGCACTGAGCCAGAGCTTTGCCCTGGCAGAGCTGTTTGAGGAGCTGCGGAGCCTGGACCTGTTTTTGGCAGAGCTGTACCAGTGAGTGGGCACCACTCTGGGGTCCCTGCACCCGGGAAGGGACACAAAGGGCCCTTGTGAGCCCCCTGGTCCCACTGCAGGCATTTGGACAGCGGCAGCAGCGAGCGGCCGGACATCAGCTCCATCAAACGTCGCATCCAGGTGATGCTGGGACCACCATCCCCACCCCACACATGGGGTATCGGCCCTGACCACCCCGCTGTGCCCACAGAAAGTCACACACGAGATGGACATGTGCTACGGGAAGATGGGCAGCCTCTTCCGCTGCGGCTCGCGCCAGACCCTGTTTGCCAGCCAGCTGATGCGCTACGCAGACCTCTATGCTGCCTCCTTCCTCAACTTCCTCTACTACCCCTTCAGTTACCTCTTCCGAGCACCCTCTGTCCTGGTACGCCCGGTGCTGTGTCTCAGTTTCCCTCCCTGCCCCTCTGATGTCCCCAAGCCCATCAGGAGCTGGGTGCCAGCCCCGCTCCCACCCGTCCCTGCTGCAGATGGCCCATGAGTCGACGGTGGAGCACGGCCCTGTGGACGCTGGAGAGGGAAGCACAGCCCTGGAGCTGCAGCTGGACCAGCACAGCCAGCAGGTGGGGGCAGAGCTGTGGCACAGGATCCGGGCACCCAGCGCCCACACAACCCGGTGCACACTGAGCCCCTCTGTCTGTCTCAGGTCCTGAGGCTCCCTCAGGACTCCAGCGGGGAGGAAGAAGAGGAGGGTGAGGCCTGAGCCCACAGCTGCTGGTCCAGCAGTGCCAACCCCCAGCAGACACCGGGCTGCCCCGGGGCCAACGGCAGCAGAACATCCCCACACCACGGTGCCCTTCTGCACACCCAGGGCAGCACGAGTGCACCCAGCAGCTCCCAGTCAGCTCCAGCACTGGGAACTGCTCTGGGGGGGATGGTGCCCAAACATCACAAGGTCCCTTTTACCTGCTAAGAGTCCCAGCCTCTCCCCTTCTTTACCTTTGTCTATTTATAAAAGGCACGTTAACTTCTGACAAAGTTTTATTGGAGTCACAGAGTAGTAGAAGAGACATAAATTATATTTTTTTTCCAAAGGAAAATTCCTTTGCCCCAGGACTGTGGAAGATTGGAGCAAAGGGCAAATCCCAAGGCCTAGGCCTGCAGCTGGGACAAGTTCCATGGCTGCATGCAGGCCCTGGGGCAGCCCTGCACTGCTGGTTCTGCTGCTCCTGCAGCTCCTGAGCCAGCTGAGGTTCCTCAATAAAAACATCGAGTAAAGACACTCATACAGCTGGGTGGGGAGGAGCAGTGGGGCGGCAGGACTGCTGTTAGCTCGGGGCAGGAAGATGAAGATGGGCTCTGCTCTGTGCTTGGAAACAGCAGAACCATTGTGCTCCTCTTATAGGGGGGAACCTGTGGCACCCTGGGCTCTGGGTGCCCTCTGCCCACAGCCTCACAGCACTGCTGGCTTTGAGGCTGAGCACAGCTCTCCCGGTGGCAGGAGGCACCAGGCTGGTCCCAGACAGGGGCTGTGCGTTCCTTCTTCAGGAGCAAACCCTTGGGATGTCACTTCCCAAACCGAGAGGCACCCAGAGTGCTGCAGAGACCAGAACCATCGGCCAGCACAGAAACCAGGGTGTGCTTTGGGCTGGAGGAGTCAATGGCTGACCTGACAGCACAGAGCCCACGTCTCCAATCCCAGACCTTGCTCACCACCCCACCAGCTCACGCTGCATCTCTAGTGTAAGGTTTTAAACACTTAAAAACAGTGAAAAAAGGCTGAAAAAGGCCACATAGTTACATCTGAGAGGTGGCAGAAGTCAGTGTAAGTGCAAGGCAGCATGGGTGAGCCAGCAGCCCTCGGGGAATCCCTCAGCAACATTTGGGGCTACAGACTCAAAACCTCCATCTCTGCCACCTCCGGCAAAGCTTTGTTTTTCCGGAAAAAGAACTGAGTTTCCTCATCATCATCCAGGATCTCACTCAGGGATGACACCACGGGGTCGTGGTCCCTCAGCATCTCCGGGTAGCGGCTCCCAGCCCTCTCTATGCGCAGGGAGCGCCGCACCGGCGTCAGGAACTTCAGCTCTTGGCCTTCTGGCAGCTCCTTCGCCCTGTGGGGAGGAAAAAAAGGGCATCAGTGAGGCAAAGCCCACAGAGAAGGGCACAGGGTGCTCGATGCCAGCAGCTCAGCCTCACCTGGGCACAGAAGTCACTTGCAGCTTGATGGAGGAGACAGGCAGGCTGCTCAGGGCGCTCTCTATTCGGCACGGAGTCACAGCTGTGTGCTGCCTCTCACCTGGGCAAGGTGTTGTGGGCTCCCACTGGAGGCGCTGCTCAGGCTTTCCCCCTGATAGGAGAGAAGGAAATAATAGATCAGAGTGGCTTCGGTCAGAGGGGGCCTTAAAGATCACCCAGCTCCAACCTGCTGCCATGGGCAGGGCTGCCAACCACCAGCTCAGGGCTCCATCCAACCTGGCCCTGAATGCCTCCAGCGATGAGGCACCCGCAACCTCTCTGTTCAACCTGTTCCAGTGGCTCAACACCCCCTGAGAATCTTTTCCTATCATCTAACCTAAATCTCCCCTCTTTTAGCTTAAAGCCACTCCCCCTTGCCCTACCACTATCAGACTGTGTGAAAAGTCTGTCCCCTCCTGCTTGTAAGCTCCCTTCAAGCACAGGAAGGCCATAATGAGGTGTCCCCACAGCCTTCTCTTCTCCAGGCTAAACAAACCTAGGATTGATTGCCCCACCCCAACACCTTGCACTTGGCTTTGTTGAACCTCAGTAGGTCACATGGGTCCACTTTTTGAGCCTGCAGTCCCTCTGGATGGCATCCCTCCTTTCTGCTATGTCAACTGCACCACTCAGTGTGGTGGGATCTGCAAACTGCTGAGGACACACCAGATCCCACTGTCTACGGCACTGATAAAGATGCTGAAGAGCACCAGTCCCAAGATGGACCCCTGGGGGACAACACTTGTGACCTCCATTTGGACGTAGAAAAGGGCAGCAGGATTGTAGAGAGGGAAGAGAGCTGCAGCTGCAGGGGGGACTACAACACTGCAGAGCACTGCAGAGAAGGGCACCTTCTGTGCTGTGCCAGGCTCAGCTCTGGCAGAGGAATTTTGCCACATTTCTGAGATGAGGGTTCTGGACTTGCACAATGCTCAGTCCTCAGCAAAGTCAGCAGGGACACGGGGTGCTGGGACAGACTGCAAAGCACACAGGAACACTGGCCTGCCAGCCAGCCCCGGCATGCACGTGCTACCTTCTGATGGCTGTTCTGCAGTCTTCAAAATATCAAGGACAACTTCTCTGAGCTCCTGGAGTGGCTGCAATAAATAAATCAATAAATAAATCAGGATAGAGATCAAGGCAGGCAGGGAAAGACTACATTCCAGAGAGAGGAGAAAAGGTTCCTGCTGCCTCGCTCAGGGAAGGGCTGATTGGCTGCAGCTTTCCCCTTCTCCAGATGTGTGTGCAGATGCCCACCCCCAGGTGCTGCAGTTACACTGTGCAGACCAGGCTCAACGTGCTGGCAGCTCACTCACACCTCCCTGCTCTCCTCTGGCCCTGTGCACACACTGCCTGAAGTGGTTTTGTGGAAGCAACCAGGACCTACAGCTCTAAAGGCTTTTTTCACCAACGACTGCTAAACTGATCCAAAATCTGACCCCTGGGCTTTGGGGCAACCTGCTGGTGCACAGGAGGCACCAAAGAGCTCCTTACTCACCTCAGCACCAGCACAGACTGCTGCTTCATACAGGCCCGTCACGTCAAAAGGGCTGCTGCGGGCGAGCAGCTTGGCTTTGCAGATCCAGAACTTGGCACACTTCTCTGCACTGGGCTCATGGCACAATATTGCTGAGAGCTCCTCTGCTGGGACACCCTGCAAGAGAAGGGCAAAGTGCTGGAGAAGAGGTGGGCACTGAGGAGCTGCCCGCGTGCCAGCGTCCTCCCAAACAGAAGGCAAGGTCTGAAGCCTGCACTTTGCACTCACATTCCACACATCTCCTACATGACCTTGGACAGATGATACAGTTTTTCTGCCTCCATTTTCCCTCAGTAAAATGAGCCTAGCATTTCAGAGGGAAGTTGAGGGACAGATTCTTCAGCACAGGCACCAGCAGGGCCACCAAACCCAGAGCTGGGCCAGCAGATGGCATTCCCAGCAGTGGGGCCCACCAGGGACATATCCTGGAGTGGTTCAACCAGCCTGGACTGCTGCTGCAGGAATCCTGCTGCAAGATGCACTGCTGCACACCAGGACAACCGCAGGGACGCCCGTATGGTGGCTATCAATCCATGTTCCTTGTCAGTGCACCTCACTGCACGCCCTCAACTCCAGGGGTCAATAGAGCATGGTGACTTTTCCTAAGCCAAGCAAGAATGCTTTGCTTCAAGAGCAGCCTGTTAACGCAGCCCTTTCCCACTCCCACCTCCTCTATGAGCTTCAGGCACTCTGTCAGCAGGTCATTGATCCTTGCCAGGTAGAGCTGCTCCGGCTTCTCTGGCTTTTGCTCCTCCTGCACAGGGCTCCTGAGGGGAAGCTTCTCCTTCTGTTTCATTGGCTTTTTTGGAGGCAGCGTCATAGGTGGCCGTTTGTAGCACTTGCCTTTGGAGGCCAGCCACTGCTCCAGCTGTCTCCTGTGAAAGGACCAAGGGATCACTGTTACCACCACAGGAGACCACTGGCACTTGCCAGGCTGCTGCCCGTCTGCCCTTTGGATTTCGAGCTGCTTTGGAAGAACTTCTACCCTAAGAGTCACACCCGAGCCAGGCTGGGAGAGGCAAAGCCTCCCACATTTAAGGGTGTCCTGAAGATAAAACAGGAGAGGCAGCACAAAGCAGCAAGGCTGTCTCTTCAGACACTGCTCACTCACTGCTGTCTGCAGGCAATCAGTTATTGCATGGTGGAAACAAACCCAGAGGACACCAAACCTCACCTTCCTCTGTGCTGCAGCATCCCAGCAGTTCACAGACTGCAGCTGGGGCCCTGCAGCCTGCAGTGCCTCCCTCTGCTGTCCCCTGGAGGGGAGGACAGTCAGCCAAGGGTGCCACTTACCTACGATCCTCTGGTGTTGGGCTCTTGGGAACACGCCCAGCATGCACTCCATGTGTCCGTGGCAGCTCCGGTTTACGCATCTCCCTCCTGCTCCCAAATTCACCCCGATTTCCTTGAGTTCTGGAGCTGCACGTGCTGGGAAGAGGCTGTTTTTTGGGGGCTCCCGCCCAGGATGTTGCTGTGTGTCTGGGAGGTGCTGCCTTCACGTCCTTCCTGTCCACTCCCCCTCTAACTGTGGGTCTTTGCCACTGCACTGCAGTGCACAGCTTCAAGCCAGGTGTCCTCATGGGCCCATTTGTGGTGCCCTGGGGCCAGCTGGAGGCTGGGGGCTTTGCAGGAGCTCTACTGGAGTGCTTAAGAGTTCCCATCAGAGATGTGCCAAGCTTTCCCATGGGTTCCCTTGCTGCATTGTTTTTTTCCTGTTTTACAACTGGCTTTTTATGAAGCAAATGTGAAGAATTAGCAGGTAACTGAGGGGGTTGCAATGGCCGAGTTGTGCCGCCTGGTTTTTGGGATGCACTCTTTGAGCCTGGCAGGGCTTTCCTGAATTTGTCCTGAATCAGCACTTCCTTAGTCTGGCAGCCATTAACTCTGTCCTTTGGGCCCTTGACAGTCCTTGACACGGTGCCTGAGCTCTGCCCATGAGCCAAGGCTCTCTTGTTCCCCGCATTGTTCCCATTAGACTGAAAAGTGTTTCTGGGCACAGGGTTTGTAGCTACTTGTGCTGGCAAGTTCTCTTTGCCACAGCCACGCCGTTCCTGCAGGCCCTCATTCAGGGAGCAAGGTGCCCCTGGCACAGGCTGGCCACTTTCAGTCTCCTCTGGCCTTCCAGGGTTTAGGAGACAAGAGGCAGAAGTTGGGAGCCTCCCTCTGGGCTGTGCAGAGGAGTTTGTGCTCAGAACAAGCCCTGCAGGCAGCTCTGTGCCTTTCCCCAGCTGCCGTGGCCGAACCACTGCTACTCTCTGCGATGCACGTGAAGACTGCTGCAGTGCAGCGTGCCCAGCTGGCTGTGCAGGTCTGGCAGCAAGCTTGCCATCCTTCCAGGTGCCCTTCGCTACGTTTTGGGCAGCGCTCTTCTTGTTCCTGTCAATCTGCAGAGACAAAGAACCTCAGGCAGGGCCCAGAGCAGAGCTCAGCTCAGTCACACCCTGACAGCTCACTCCCACTGCAGTCCCACCAGCCCAGGGATGTGCACAAAGCAAGCTCAGTGTAACACCCAGCACCGGGACAGAGGACAATTCTCTCAGCTTAAGTTCCTCTGAAAACTAATTAACTGTTTTAGGGCCAGATGTTTAGCAGTGTGTTGACTACCACCCACCTGGGGTCAGGAACTAACTCCTGGTTTGTGTAGCCCGTTCTGTCTGGACACACCTCAAGCATGAAATACAAAACCAGACTGAAAAGAGTTCTCTTCTACTTACACGTTCTGGTTTAGAAACTGGTTTTAAGAGTGGATCCAGGTGATTAGTCCGGTCCTTTAAATAGGTCCTGCAGAAACAAGTTATCTGAGTACTGAGCAGCTGCTCCAGAAAAGGTGAAATACCTAAAATGCTTCTGGTTGCTTCAGCCACAGGAGCTGATGAGAAGCGTTTTGAAGCCTAAAAGCTGTCAAGGAAGAACCACGTAATATTTCTTTTCCTTCCGTGTGGCAACGGAAAAGTGACACAAAAGGCTGTTGCATAACTCACAGCTTCCACTGCTGAGAAAAGAGATCAGAGCACTTCCTGCAGCTGATGGGGCCAGGCAGGACATGATGGGAACTCACTTAACAGGTCAGGTGTGGTAATGAGCTTCCCTCTGATTGCTTTTAAATGGGCTGAAGATGCCCCTTCCTAATATTACCCTACCCCAGAAGGCTGCTAAAACTCAGTACTCAAAATTGGACCGCCTTTCTGTTGCACGAAGCTGTGCAGCTGGTAATGCAACCAAAGGCTGTCCTGCAAATCCAAAGCCTGGGGTGAAAAAGCTTCGTGGAGACGAAGAAGACACCCAGCAGACATGGTATTAAAGAGCAGGAAATATCAACACTCAAACCACATCTGTGTTGACACTGCCAGTAACTGCAGAGCAGTGCCAGGGCACTGCAGGAGCTGTCCCAGCCTCAGCTTTGACAGCTGGCACGGGGCCGAGGCTGCTCTCATTAGCGAGCCACTGCAGCGAGAAGGCAGGTGCTGGCAATGCAGAGACAGCTGCACACCTCGACTTACTTGGTACTGGGGCATTTCAGCTTCCTTTTGGCCTCCAGGTACTCCTGGAGCTGCCTTCTCCGCTCTTCTGCAAAGAAATGGTAGGAAAATGTGGTGCACACACAGCCCTTGAAGCTCTGGGAATGAGCGTTATCACCGAGCTCCCTCCTGGAACACAGTGCTGCTCCCAGACCCCCCAGCAGCCTCCGGCACACATGAGGTGCTGCCCACAGCCTGCTGGAACAAGAAGAGCTCTCTGGTGCTTACAGCACGAAGCTGCCCAAAGCTCAGTCGTGTGGGGCTCTGCAGGCCTGTAGGGCAGGGGAGGTTCTGCCTACAGCCCTTGGGCACCGTCAGCAAAGGGGCAGCCACAGCTTCCCCAGGCTGTCTGTCCCATCCAACCTCCATTCCCCCTCGTCCTGTCGCTGTCCCATTACGTAAAGACTCATTCTCCATCTTTCTGCTTTGACACAGGGCTGCAGCGCAGGGCAGTAAGGCCACCAACCCCCCGTCCCAACCACAGCCCCACCCGGACCCTCTCACCGTGCCCGGAGCTCTGGGGGCACCCAGCCCACCTCCGCACCCCGGTGCCGCCTCCGCAGCCCCCAACACCGCCCTCCAACCCCCATCCCGCGGCCACCCCTCGGCCCCACAGGTCGCCTCCACAAGGAACCGGATCCACAGCCGGCCCAGACTCCCAGACCCCCAGTCTGAATCTGGACCCAGGTCCGGAGCCGGAGCCGGAGCCGGAGCCGGGTCTGGGGTTCCACTCCCTCAGGTCCGTTCCCCACTCCCAGCCCTCACCTTGCGCAGCCGCCGCCATGTCCTCAACCCGCCCCCAAACCACCGCCCCAACCGCCGCCCCGCGCCCATTGGCCGCCGCCTCTTTCAAACCGTCCAATGGAGAACGCCGAGGGGGCGGGCCCAGAGTGAGGAGGCGGGGCGGAGACGAGGAGCTGTGATTGGGCGAAGCGAGCGGATGGGGCGGGTACAACGGAGCCATAGGTGGGGCCGGAAGGGTGCGTCGGCCAATCGCATTCGTTTGTGTAAGAAAGCGGATGTGGCGGAGAGGAGCGGGTCGGGGGCGCCGGGGGGGTCTGGGAGGGGTCTGAGGAACCTCGATGGCTCTGAGAGGGTTCTGAAGGAGATGTGGGGGGTCTCTAAGAGGTTCTAATGGGCTGCGGGGGGTTCTGATGGAGGGCTTTGCGAGGGACTGGGGGAGGGCTCTTGAGGAGTGTTAGAGGGCTCTGAGGGGGATTCTGATGGAGACCTGAGGGGTGCGGCAGTCCCCAGTCTTTGCCCCCAGGTACCCGCAGAGGAAGAGGAGAGTAGGAGGCGGCCTGGGCATGGGGCACCGCGTCCTGCTCTGCTGCCTGCTGTGGGAATGCTTCTCCTCCAGCCAGAACCGCCCCGACCAATCCCCAGAGACACACGCTGAGACACGCGTCCACAGGGAAGCTTTTATTTCTCCAGTCACAATAAATACCTCCACCCCAACAAGGGGAGATGAAACAAAACCATCATAATTACGGTAAAAAATATAAGTTAAAAGCAACAGGATGGTAACAAAACATAATGCGCGACTCAGGCCCACGGGGCCCAGAGCAGCTATTCCACGTGGAATAGCGTGGCGGGGCAGCAGGGGTTGTACTCGGTACATACAGCATGGAAACCAGCAACGGGCTGGTTTGGGTTGGGGCGGGCAATCAGCGCCCACTCAGCTTGTAGGTGGCAATGTTGACCTGGTCAGGTTGGTTGGTGATGCCCACGGGCTGCCGGGGCTGCAGAGAGGTGCAGATGAACCACCCAGGGAAGGCGGCCGACTCAAAGCGCGTGGTGCCCTCGGCTGGGCTGTCCAGGCGGTAGAAGATGAAGCGGGTCAGCTCGGCGCTGTCGATGTCCCGCGTGACTTCAGCTTCCTGCAATGGGGACCCGGAGGGGCTCAGTGGGTGGTGGTGGCATCCGGGTGGGGAAGTGGGGATGGGACGGGGATGTGGGATACTCACCTCCAGCTGCAGCGTGGGCTCGGCGCCGCTCAGCACACACGACATGTAGAGCTTGTAGCCCTTGATGCCCAGTGCCACTGGCATCTGCCCAGCTCCAGCGCTGCCCCGTGTGCCTCGGGGCCGGTACAGTGCAATGTTGAGCCTCACTGTGTGGAGAAGGGACGGGTCAGAGGGCATGCTGCAGGGACAGGGGGTAGGGACAGGGATAGGGATGTGGGGCCCTCACCTTTTTGGCTGGAGGAGGGCCCCTGGAGGTGCAGGGCCACCAGCTGGGTGGGCGACTCCAGCACGAAGCACTTCTGGTTGATGTCGAAGATGTCGAAGGACTGTGAGCGGGTGTAGCGGAACGCAGGCGCCCCGGTGTAGCTGCTCTCCAGCCGCTGGAAGGTGACGGGCTCTGTGGTGAACAGGAGGTCAGCAGGTGGCAACAACATCCCAGCAACCATCCCTCCTCCTTCTCCTCCAGCGCCACGCTCCTACCAAAAACCTCCTCCAGGAGTGCGCTCAGGTCTCTGTCAGCAAAGTCCCTGCGCGTCGGCCTCCGCAGCAGCTTGGTCATGGCCACCACCAGCACGGCGGCCCGCCGAAAGCTCCGAGCACCGCGTCCCTTCCTCACTGTCACCTGCACGCCCACCGCGGTACGCTCAGAATCCAGGCGAGGCTTCTGCGGGGAGAAGGCTGCGGCTGAGTGCCCTGTGCTGCCATGGCACCATGCCACCGTGCCACCGAGCCCTCCCATCCGTACCTTCTGCAGGCAGAGACAGGAGGGGCCGTAGAAGGTCTCCTCGCTGAGGCTGGAAGGCAAAGTGGATGGTGAGCTTTGGGCCACATGAAGCTCAGACCCGCAGTGAGCCCCCGGCCTGTCTCAGTGCTCACCTGCTGCTCTCCAGCACGTCCAGGTCGGGAACGAACGCCATCTCTGTGCTCAATGTGAAACCTGAGGGTGAAGGCAGCCTGCGGTGCTGTGCTCCTGCTCCTCCCGCTGCCTTCGGTGCGCTCTGAGCCTGGCTGCTGAGCGACGCGTTTTCAAGGAGCGCTGGAAGGAAGCAGCTGCCGTGCGGGATTTCCACATTTCGCAACAAGCCCGGAGATTGCTGAGTTTCGTATCTGCGGCACGCAGCGCCACGGGCATCGGCACCGCCTCTGTGCTCGGTGTGCAGGGCACTGTGGGGCTCAGTGGGGCCCAGTGGGGTCATGCTTTGGGGTCACTCTAGAGCTCAGTGTGCTTTGTGCCCTACTTTGGGGCTTAGTGGGGCCAAGTTTTGGGGTCAGTATGAGACTCAGTGCTGTGATTTGGGGTCAGTATGGGGCACAGTGGGGCCATGATTTGGGGTCAATATGGGGCTTGGCAGGATCACGCTTTGGGGTCAGTATGGGGTGCAGTGGGGCCATGACTTGGGATCAGTATGGGCCGCAGTGGGGCCATGATTTGGGGTTGGTATGGGATGCAATTGAGCCATGCTTATTGTAGAGCTCAGAGCATGCTTTTCACCCATGCTTTGGGGTCAGCATGGTGTCTGGCAGGATGATGCTTTGGGGTCAACGTGGGACTCAGTGGGGCCACACTTCAGAGTCAGTGTGGACCACACAGCAGTGATGCTTTGGGATGGGTGTGGGGCCCAGCAGCGCAATGCTTTGGGGCTGTTGTGGTGCACAGAGTGGGGCAACTCTCAGGGTCTGGCTCTCATGCACCGGCCGGGCTGACACACTGGGGCTGCCCCATGGCCGCCAGTGCCCCAGATGACGCCAGCTCATCAGGGCTGCAGCAAGGCCGGATTCCCCGAAAGGGGCTGGTGGTGCAAGCGCTGTCACTGCCCCATTTCCCCACCCAGCCCCTCTGCTTCCTGCCGGCAGCCATAGGGACCCCACGTCCCACTCCCTCTGATCGCTGTTGTCTTGGGCTTGCTGCTGCCCAGGCCCCATGTCCCCGTTGTTATCCTACAGGACGCCCTGCCGGCTCCCACGCGGTTGCGCCACGTTGGCTGGGGATGTGCGTGTGTGGGGTGGCTGTGTGTTTTCCTGCGGCTGTTTCACTTCCCAAATGGTGTCATTGACCCCACAGGACGTGACTCAGGGCTGGGACCCGTCCCTGTGCTGCCTTGTCACCACTCTGATGGCGGTCCTCACACATGGATGTTTATGCAGCCCATGAACAGATGTCCCCTCCCACCAGGACGTCTCTGTTCCCAGGATGTCCGTCCCCCATGGGCAGATGTCCCCATGCTGGATTTCCTCATTGTGGATGTCCCTGTGGGCAGATGATCCCATAACGGGGGTGCCCCACGCCCGGAGGTCTCCACACCACAAAGTCCATCCGCTGTACTGGAGATCCCTATGATTGCATGGCAGCAGATGTCCTCACACCGGGGGAGATGTCTCCACGGTGGATATCCCCGTGGCTGCCCATCGAGGTGGGTGACCCCACTGCGGATGTTCCCACACCACAGTGAAGGTCTCTATGGTGGATGTCCCTATGGATGGATGTCCCCATTTTAGACGTCCTCACGACATGGCGTCTGTCTCCACCCCACAGCAAACACCCCCACGGCGGGTGTCCCCGCACACCCGGATGCCCCCAGCCCGGGAAGGGGATGGAAGTCCTGCGGGTGACCACCCGGATGCCCCGCGCCCCTCTGGCCCCGCCGCTCCGCGGCTGCGGCAGCTCCGAGCAGTGCGCACGCGCGGCGGAGCACAGCTCAGGCAGAGGGGGTGTGGCTTTACAGTGGGGGCGTGGTTTAGCATGAGGCGTGTTTTATGGTGGGGCGTGGTTCAGGGTGGGGGCGTGGCGGCGCGGTGACGTAGGGAAGGGGCGGGGCGACGCTGGGCGGCAGCCGGCGGTTGGGGGCCGCTGTCAGAGTCGGGGCCGCGA
>JACDJE010000230.1:248915-273840 GCA_016647715.1 Pavo muticus | reverse complement strand
GGGGGCGGTGGCCGCTCGCCGTGTCCTTGGCGCCGCCGCCCGGGCGCCTCAGGGCGGAGGAGGGGGCGGGGCCGCCTCCGGGGATGGGCAGCGCGGCTCGGCCAATGGGGAGGCGGCGGCGCGCCTCGCGCCGCTCCGATAGGTGGTGAAGGGCGCGAAACCCGCGCGGCGGAGGCGGGCGCTGATTGGCGGGCGGGGCACGGGGGCGGGGCCGAGCCCGCCGTTCTGCCCCGCACGTGGGGGCGCGGGGCCGTGGGGCCGTGGGCTTGGGGACCGGAACCGGAGCTCCGAGCCGCGTCCTGGGCTGGGATTTACGGGCAGCTGCACGCTGCCCGCGTCCTAATGCGGGAGCAGCGCGCTCCCTTACTTCGTGAAGAGACCTCGGTTCGGTTCCCCGCGCTCCGCTTTGTCGCGGGTGCTGCCGGGAGCCCCGAGAACCGCGGCCCCGCTCGGCCCGCTGTGCTGGCAGAGGGACGGGCGGTCGCTGTGCTGTGCTGTGCCCCGGCCCGGACAGGGGCAGCACCGCTCTGCCGGCCCCGTTCTGTCCCCGCAGGCAGTGGAAACAGCTGGGCCGGTCCAGCAGCCGGCAGCCTGACTTCCCCTCTGATCCAGCTAAGTTTAATTCTTATCCTTTCCCTGGCCGTTTGATTTTAAGGATTAAAAACCAAAAGCGTTTCCCGGTTAACCGTCTCTTGCAGCAGGCCGCAGTGGCTTTGGCTCCAGAGGTCACGTTTAGGCCCTTAATCTGCTTTGCGCCCTCACCCGTAGCAGCCCTTGGTCTGCAGGAGTATTCCTGGCGTTTGACCTTTGCAGGAGCTGGCAGTGCAGCTGTGGATCCCCTGCCCCAACGCCGTCCCACAGCAGCCCCGTGTCTGTGTGCTGTGTTTATACCCCGCTGCCCTCAGCGCCGTCCCGCAGTTCCCTGCAGCTCTCCTGTTTGGGCTGACCCCCATCATTAACACCTCTGTTTTGCAGCGCTGTCACTGAGATGCTGCCGGGTGGCAGAGCTGAAATTGGACACTGGTGCTGATGCTTTTGTCCCAAAGCTTTTTTCCCCACGCGGTTCGGTTGGCTCAGAACTCTCCCCACATGTTTTGTGGTTTAAATGTGGGGTGGTGAATCCCTGCTTCTGCCCCCGGGCAACTTTGTGGAACTAAGATCTCTGCCCTTAATACCTGCCATGAATCAAGGCCCAGGAATGCTGTGCTGCCGTCCCCTGCTTGCAGCAGCAGCAGCTCTGTCTCAGGCGGTCCAGATGCTTCGACCCAAACACTGTTTGCACCAAAATCCTGCACTTAGAGGGGGGAATTGGAGCTGCCACGGTGCTGGGGGGCTAAAACTGCATTCAGCAAAGCAAATGGGGAAGCTCAGCAGCTGACATGGCGGTAACGGGGCCACGTTCCCCTCCCATCGTAGAATCGTAGAGTTGCTCAGGTTGAAAAAGACTTTGAAGATCATCACGTCCAACCGCATAGTGCTGGGAAACTCGGTTTGCTGCTGTGGGGTCACCTCCAGCCCCGTGACAGCCCTGGGCAGGCGCAGGGCCAGGTGGCACTGTCCCCACTCCAGTGCGGCCCAAGGAGATCTCATTGCAGCTCGTTCCCCAGGGCTGTGTGGTTGGCCTTTGTCAGCAGTGTTAGTGGGGAAGAAATGCACGGATCTGCCTGGGAACCCATGTCCTGAGTGGGCCATGGCAGGGAGGAGGCGGTTCTGGCATGGGGAGAGCTCTTCCTGCAGTCACTTCTTCCCAGTGCCCTGCGGTTGAAGGTGGGCTGTGGTCACCTCTGATCCCTTGCTGCATTCACAGCCCGAAATACTGTGCGGGTGCTGCTGTGGCCACCCTGTGGGGGACAGCCCCGTCCCCCCGCTGAGACCCACTGTGGGCTGCCCCAGCCCGGGCCCTTGTCAGATGGATGGAGGCCAGAGGCAGGGTGAGTAATGCGGCAGGAATGGGCCAGGGAAGAACTGCTTTGCTCGCTCACAGCCATGGCCCTCGCAATAGGAAGGGGAGCGAAGGAGAAAGCTCTGGTTATGCAAACCCCGCAGAGGCCTTTTTCCTGTGTTCCAGCAGGACAGGGTCAGCTGAGCACAGGGCAGTGCAGCATTCAGCAGGAAAACCCAGCTGGTAAGAAATAAATCAAGTTGCTAGCACTGTTCCGGGCTGGTTTGGCACCCGTTTGGGTGGCATTCTGGAGCTCCCAGCACCGGCTGTGCTCCTGCACCCAGCGCTTCTGTGCTGGGCTCTCATTCCATGCAGTGGTGTCCCAATGTGTGCCATGGTGCACTGCAGCTCGTGGGCCGGTGTGAGCAGGGCTCCAGCAGCTCCTCGCAGGGGTTCCTCTCTCGTGCCGCAGTCACACGGACATCAGCTGAGTGCGTTGAGAAGGGAATGGGAAATGAAGTGATCTGGAGCTGCGGGGTGTTGTGCGGGGTGGCACCGCCTGAGCAAAGGTTGTTGCTCACTCACGGAGCTCGTGCCAGGGCTGAAGGTGCTCGCGCTGCCTTGCACCGTTCCTAAAGCTCTTTTCATTTCTGTTCCAACAGGAACTCGTGTGAGGCTGTCGGACAAACATGTTTAACTTAAGGACTTGTGCAGCAAAGCTGAGGCCACTGACGGCCTCTCAGACTGTTAAGACAGTTTCCCAACAGAGGCCGGCAGCACCCAGGACGTTTCACCCCATCCGGTGCTACAGCGCGCCGGTGGCTGCCGAGCCCTTTCTGAGCGGGACTAGTTCAAACTATGTGGAGGAAATGTACTATGCGTGGCTGGAAAACCCCAAAAGTGTACATAAGGTAAGGAGCAAGCTCTCCGGGACACCGCCTCCGCTTCTGTGTGTGCGTGGCCATGGGTGCAGGTAAGTGCAGGCGTCCCAGCAGGATTCGGCTGGGTGTGGATGTCCGTCCCACTGCACTTCTCCTGAAAGCAGCAGCTGCACCAGGAGCTTCTCCTCTCGAGGGTGACCACCCTGCGCTTTGCATGCAGCCAGCATGGAGTTCTCCACATCCTGGATCACACGTGGATACAAGGAATAGCCTCAGAGGGAATCCGCCCTGCTGAGCTCCGGATGCTGTCTGCTTTCCAGCCCTTACTGCTCCTCAGAAGTGTTCATTCTGGGAGTGAGGAGGGAGAGGGTGTTCCTCACATCTCACGTCCTGTTTGCTGTGCCCTGCAGCGTGCTGCTGAGCGGGGCTGGCAGTTGGGCATAGCCCTGTGTTGGTGCATCAGTGCAGCACGAGGCAGCGCTGCGGGGTTTGCTCCTGGATGGTCGGGGGATTTCTGAAACCCCACAGTGTTTTTCCCCCAGAGTTTCGCAAAGGAAGTGTTACTGCAGGGAACGAACTTCAGCTTTACCCACATCATTTGTAAAAGGGTTTCATGCATATTCTGGTGGTGCTCCCAGGGCGGTCGTATTCAGCAGCTGTGGAGCAGCACGCAGCTATCACACAGGCGCTCAGGGGATGTGGAAGGAATCTTGTGCTCAAACACTTGTGTCAGCGATGAGCTGTTTTCACAGGCATTGACCCCATGTGTCCAAACCGCAGCCTGCAGGCTGCTTGCTGCTGCAGAAGCCCTGAGGCAGGGTCAGAGCCAGGTTCTCATCAACCAGTTCACTGCGTTCCCTTCTTCTGCAGCCAGTGGGGCGCTCAGGGCCCTGTGCCAGCCTGCAGACCTCGTCACAGCCTGAGTGTCACTTAGAGCAGTTATGAGCACCTTGGGAACCCCGGGGCAGCTCAGTCTGACTGCAGCTCAGTCCCACTGACCGAGGCTTGCGGTGAGCTTTGCCATCACTTGTGTACAAACATGGCTCTGTGGCTTTGCTCTGTCTCTGCCCTGGGTGAATCCCGTTTTGTTTTGGTGCTGCTGTTGAGATCCCTTACAGCAGCCACAGGGCCCGTGCTGCTGGTTTGGCTCAGCCCTGCGTGCTGTGTGGATGATGAGGGACCTGTGGCTGCGGGCTCTCCTCTTGGAGATCTCCAAACACAGCTCTGGGGGCCAGCCGGGAACCAGATGGGACCAGAGGGGCCTGGAGATGCCTCCGGCCGCAGCCACACCATGCTCCTGTGCTGCTCATCCCTGCATAAATCACCGGCACGAGGTCATCAGATCCCCCTGAAGACTTCACGACTTGCCCCAGGACCTCAGGGAAAAACCGTGCTGCCGGGGAGGCACTGGCCTGTCTCCAGCTGATAGCTGGGCAGGGCGCGGCGTCCCAGCCCAGCAGCCACGGCTTATCTCTGCAGACAGCAGAAACCCCACGCCTGTCCCGGGCAGGGCTGGGAAGGAGCTGGGATTTCTGAGCTTGGCTCACCAGAAACCTCCTTGCCGTCCCATCCCGGCATGCCTCCGGGCGCCCAGCAGGGCCAGCTCACTTCCTCCATCCGGGACTGGATGCTGAGATTGCAAAACGTGTTCGTGTGCTCATTTCGTTTGAGGAAGGAGTTTTTTCTGTTGTTGTTTAATTATTTTAAGCTTTTTTTTTTTTCCTCATTCTGTTCTTCATCTGAACTCCAGTTTCCCACTAGAGAGCTTTGCTGGAGTAAGATGAGCAAATGGGAGCTAAGCTGGGGAGGAAGGAGGAGAGGGTGGGGGGAATTGTTCCCACTGCTGGTGGCTGCTGGGAGCCTTCCTGGTGCTGGCCCCTTCCCATTGCTGCTCCCAGAAGGAATGGTGACACACTGCTTGCTGTAGGGCTGGAGAGCTGGGATGCTGCCAAGCAGCCCCTGAGCACATCCATGCTGATGTGGGTCCAGCTTTGCCCCTGCCCACCAAGCGGTGCTCAGTGCTCCTTCTGCCAGTGTTGGATCGATGTGTTCAGGAAAGGCTTTGGGAACAGCATCAAATCAGTCGGTGCTGGGTCCGGTCTTGCTCAACATCTTCATCAATGACCTTGATGAGGGGATAGTGGCCACCCTCGGCAAGTTTGCTGCTGATACGAAGTTGGGAGGATTGGCTGACACACCTGAAGGCTGTGCTGCCATTCAGCGAGATCTGGATAGGCTGGAGAGCTGGGCGGTAAGAAACCAGATGAGGTTTAGCAAAAGCAAGTGTAGAGCCTTGCACCTTGGGAGGAATAATTGCATGCACTGGTACAGGTTGGGGGATGACCTGCTGGAGAGGAGCTCTGCAGAGAGGGACCTGGGTGTCCTGGTGGATGACAGGTTGGCCACGAGCCAGCAGTGTGCCCTTGTGGCAAAAAGGCCAATGGCATTCTGGGCTGCATTAAAAAGAGCGTGGCCAGCAGGTCGAGGGAGGTGATCCTCCCCCTCTACTCTGCCCTGGTAAGGCCTCATCTGGAGTACTGTGTCCAGTTCTGGGCTCTCCAGTACAAAAAAGACAGGGATCTCTTGGAAAGAGTCCAGTGGAGGGCCACAAAGATGGTGAAGGGCCTGGAGCATCTCCCCTATGAAGAACAGCTGAGTGAACTGTGTCTGTTTAGCCTTGAGAAAAGAAGACTGAGAGGGGACCTGATACAGGTCTATAAATATCTAAGGTGTGGGGGGCAAAGTGGTGAGGCCAGACTCTTTTCAGCGGTGTGTGGAGGCAGGACGAAGGGAAACGGCCAGAAACTGGAGCACAGGAAGTTCCACACCAATGTGCACAAGAACTTCTTTACGGTGAGGTGACGGAGCACTGGAACAGGCTGCCCAGGGAGGTTGTGGAGTCTCCTTCTCTGGAGATATTCAAGGCCCACCTGGACACCCACCTGTGCGACCTGGTGTAGGGAACCTGCTTTGGCAGGGGGGTTGGACTCGATGGTCTCTGGAGGTCCCTTCCAACCCCTACATTTCTGTGATTCTGTGAAATGCTGTGCAGAAGTGCAGGCAGGGAACATGCAGGGCTCTCCCCCCGTGGAGGGACGCTGTTATCTTGTTGGAGAAGGGCTGGTCCGGCACGACTTGCCTTTGGTAAACTGGCACCAGCTTTTCCCCATCACCCGCCTTGTTGGTCTGTGACAGTTTCTGGGAGGACCCGTCCCATTCCTTTCCCAGGAATTGCAGTCCTGTAGTTTCCCGGGTCCTCTTGGGCCCAAAGAACCCTTTCTCTGTAGCTCTTGCTGATATCAGTACTACCTTGGCCTTCCCGACTGCATGCCCCCATGAGGTTCTTGCTGTCCCTACTGGGTGTGTGGCTGCAGTTGCAGAGCCGCATGTCTGCTTCAGAGCACACCCCAAAGCAGTCTGTTGAGCCAAGGCAGTCAGTGGCTCCCCCTGCCCTTAGCAGGTGATGGCCTGCCCTCATTCTTCTGCAGTTTGCCTCACTGGGGCCTGGCCTGCAGCCCCGCGTGCCCTGCCATCACGTTGGGCAATGAGGCGTTCAGTGAAAATCTGGCTGCGCTGCACCCTGCCCTGCTTGGAGAGCTCACAGCTGAGCTTTTCCTTTCGGACCTGAAGCAAAGTGCATCTCGGAGAGGCAAAGGGTTGCAGTATCAGAACAGAGGTCACGAAGGCAGCAGCTCGCAGGGTGCAGAGGTTTGGGTGTGATTCCAGGTGAAAAGTGAGCACGGGGGAGGAAAAGATGTGTGGTTTTGGAGTGCTGCTGCTTAACCTCGTTCCTCCTGCAGTGCCCCACTTGGTCCTGCTGTGCCCCATCTCCCACTGACTCCCAGCAGTGGGGAGGCACTGGGGCTGTGCTGCTTGACACACCTGTGCTCATCACCATCATTCCTTTCTCATGCTGCATTTGTTGCTGGGGTGCAAAACTTGCCCGGCAGCCCTGCAGGGGCCATCCCAGGCTGCTGGAACCCAGGAATCCAGGAACCATCCTCAAAAACCTCGAGGGTGGATGGAAGATCAGCCTGGTTCGATGTGTGAGCTCCCAACTCTTTCTGCTTGCATCATGGCTTGGCCGTGGGGTGACACAGCAGTGTTGGCAGGGTGTGCAGGATGCTGGGAGCCACACGGGGGCCAGCCCTGCTGGCAGCAGAGAGCAAACCTCCATCTCTCCCCCCTCACTGGGAGCAGATGCTGCATTCCCTTGCACGTCTTTGGAGGATGAAGGCTGGGTAATGGAGTGGAAAACAGAGCGGTGAGCCTCAGTCCTGCTCTGCAGCAGCCGGAACGGGAGGCAGCAGGCTGGAACAGGAGGGGACGGGGTGGTGGCATCGCCCTGCAGGCAGCCCTCCCTTCGAGCAGGAAACAATGGCAGCACGGTCAGGTGCTGGGTTTAGTTTGTTTATTTTATTTCTTTATTATTTTCACCATCGAGGGAAATCAGCTGCATGGATATCAGTTACAGCTCCAGGCTTTTCCAGATTTAATGTTCCTCCAGCATGACCTGCTTCTAAATCTGTTCACCCTGTGCAACCACGTGCTGGGTGTCCGTGTGAGGTGGGGAGGCTGGAAATAGCTGGGGCACGCAGGCTGGGTCAGTGCAGTGTGCCCAGAGCTGCCTGCAAAGGTTAGGCTGCAGCTCCTGTTCCCAGGTACCAGGGGGAAACCCCATCTTCTGCTCCAGCCCCACACTGAAGGCTCTGTTTGATGTGCCTTGGCCACCCTCACCTGTACTTCTGTAGCCAGCAGAAGAGCTGGTGGCTGGGCTTGTCTCTGTGGTGGTTAGTGGGTGCTTGGGTGGCTGTGGGATGCACTGGCTGGGCCTGGGGGGAGAGTAGAATGGAGTAGGGGTGGAACGGGAATGGGAAAGGAAGAGGAATAGGAAGGTGAAAGGAACGGGAAGTGGAAAAGAATGGGAAAGGGAAAAGAATACAAAGGGTAAAGGAAGGGAATGGGAAAGAGGTGGGAAGAGGAAAGGGAAAGAAAGGAGGTGGGAAAGGGAAAGGAAGGGGGTGGGAAAAGAAGGGGAAAGGAAGGGAGGGGGAAGGAAAAGGGGAAAGGGAAAGGAAGGGAATAAGAAAGGGAGAGGAAGGGGATAGGAATGGGAAGGGGAAAGGAAGGGGGTGGGCAGGGGAAAGGGATGAGAAATGAATGGGAAAGGGATTGGGAAGGAAAAGAACAGTAAAGAAAACCCAGGAGTGCAGGGTGCCCTGTGCTGGGTTTGGGCCCTCCAAGCCCGGTGAGGGCTGAGGCAGCGGTGCAGCAGCCATGGGGCTGCACGGCGGGGCTGGGTGGGATGTGGGGCTGAGTGCCAGCATCAGCAGTGCTGGGAGATGGGGAAAGGTGAGGAGGGGACCTGGGTGGGAAGCGGAGGAACGCCTAACATAAGGGCTGAAAGAGCTCGAATCCTTTGTGTGCAGCTTCACCTTTTTGTCACTGGTCTCTCAAACTCAGAATCGAAGCGCTCAGGGCTGCATCGCCCCGCGTGGTTTTGGTGCATGCTGCAAAGCAGGCTTTTCCTTCTGCTCTTGCACCTTGCTGACGTGCTGTGCTTTTCCCTAGGAAGGCAGCAGGTTACCTGTGGGCTCCTGTCACCGTCCTGTCTGCTCCATGGTAGGAGCTCTGCACTGGGGACACCTGGGTTGCACCTGCTGATCTGTCCCCTTTTTTCCCCTCTAGTCATGGGACATCTTCTTTCGCAACGCCAACGCCGGAGCTGCTCCAGGCACTGCTTACCAAAGCCCCCCTCCGCTGAGCTCCAGCCTTTCCGCACTGTCCCAAGCACAGTTCCTGGTTCAAGCACAGCCCAACGTAGACAAGCTGGTGGAAGACCATCTGGCGGTGCAATCTCTTATCAGGGCATATCAGGTAAGAACGCAGCGTTGCCCCAGGCACCACATTGCCCTCTGCAGCCTTCCCAGCAGCTCCACGCTGCCATGTGAGCACACCCCCTCGTTGTAACACTGCCAGACAATAGGAAGTTGAAAGCCACTGCCACCCCACCAGAGTCATTGCTGCAGCATGGTTTGCTCTCAGCCCAGGCCAGGAGCTGCAGGGATGGGGCCATTCCCAGCTGGGTGGGTTGGGTGTGAGTGCTGCATGGGAGCTCCGGGCTCTGCCTCCACCTCCTCATGTTCAGGAGTAGCACAGGACAGCCGTGCTGCTTCCTGTGCTTCGAAGGAGAGGATTGACAGCACTTCAGGAAACATTGCTTTGCTCTTTGCAAATGGATGCGGGCTGTGGTGCTGCCACACCGAAGTTCGGAGCGACGCTGCCAAAATCAACCTCTGGGGAGAAATGAGTTCCTAGCAGAAAGGAAACCTGCAGCACGCACAGGGCTGGAGTTTTAGCTCAGGAGAACGCTGAGATGCGTTCATGTGCCCATCATTCTTTCCATCATTCTTTCACTGTTGGTTTGTCCAGCCGTGCTCACCTCTGGGGCACCGCGCTGCTCTTCCTGGGCTGTTTGTGAGCCCCCTGCACTGTGCTGATGGCGTGGCAGCTGAGCACCATGCCGGCTCCTTGCAGTGCTGGCTTCTGAATGCGGCATCGTTGGAGGCAGCAATGTGCACACAAAGCCCTCAGCCCTCTGCACTCCCTCTGCTATCAGCCCCGCAGAGGCCGTGCTGGGAGCTGGTTGCTCTTGACCTGCTTTCTCCGATCTGGATTGAGAAAGCTGCAGCCGTAGCGGGGAGGTTCCAGGCGGGGAGGCTGAGCGTGGCGTGCAGGTGGGTGAGCAGCCCTACCTGTGGTATGTGGTAGCTATGTGACCTACTTAACCAGCAGGCAATTAATTGCCGAAACCAGATAGAGCTGGAGAGGCCCTGTAAGGATAAGAACGCTGCCCTGTGCTGGCTCCTGGTGGCTCCATCACCGGCCTGTTCCTCCCTTGTAGCAGTGCTTGGGAGCTCAATTCATTATTTCCTTTGAAATGACTGGCGTGGTCTTGTTAGGTCTGGGGAAAACAAGCTGCCTCTGTGTCCCTGGGGAGGAGGCGGCCGTGGTGGGACTGCTGCCACTGCTGCCTTGGGGGGCTCTGTGTGCCGAAATGGGGGGGGGAGAATAAAAAAGAGGAAGAAAAGAAGCACAGGAGAAGACCCCCTCCTTGTTCCCATTGTACCCAAGCTGAGCTCTGGATGGAGGAACCCAGCTTGGGAGGGCACTGTGGCCACTGAGCCCTGGAACTGCTGGCCCTGAGATTCAGGATAGCCCTCCATTCCTGGCCCATTTCATCCATTTTGGGGCATCCCATAACACAGCTCGACCCAGTGGGCATCGTGGATCTGGAGGGCAGCACTGAGTATTGGAAATCAAAGCCATGAGTGCTGAAAACAAAAGCAGTACGGACTGAAAAGCAAAGCAGTAAGCACTGGACATCAGTAAGTGTGGGAAAGAAAGTCTCAGTGGCGCCAGGGGCAGCAAGGAGGATTTTCAGGCTGAAGAGTGCAGCTCTGGCTGCTGAGCACTGCTGAGCTCTGTGGGAAGGCACAGGTAAGCGGGTGGCAGTGGCACAGTGCTGCTGGGCCCTTCCCATTGCCCTGCTGGGAGCTGCTCCATGCTTCAGAGCTATGGAGTGGGGCTGGGACCCTCCTGGCTGGCTCTGCGGGAGACACGAGGAGGGAATCTGCACGAGGTTGTGTTCTGGTTATTATTTTAAGGAACATCTCCTCAATTAGTTCGTCTCAGTGACTAATCTGTGTTGTTGCTTCCAGGTCAGGGGCCATCACATTGCAAAGCTCGATCCTCTCGGCATTAGTTGTGTAAATTTTGATGATGCTCCCGTAACTGTTTCTCCGAACGTCGGTGAGAATTACTCTGCAAATTAATTCGAATGTAATTTAACTTTTTTACCCCTCCCCTCTTTTGTTTTTCTCCCTCTCCCCTCTCCCTCCTGGTACCTGCTCTCCCCTCCATTCCCGGCCCATTTCATAGATTCGAGGGCACCATGTAGCACAACTCGACCCCCTGGGCATCCTGGATGCGGATCTGGACTCATCCGTTCCAGCCGATATTATCACATCCACAGACAAACTGGGTGAGGGCTTTGAGAGCAGTCAGTGCTGCATTGCTTGAGCTCCTCTCTCTCTCACAGCTTTGTAGGTAGAGCGCTTCACCAGCGCAGGGGGAAGGTTTGAAGTTTCCTTCCTAACGATCGCTCCCAATTAGTCTGGGGAGCGCAGCGGTGGCGGAGCAGCTCTGCCCCCCCCCGGCCGAGCTCTGAGCTCTGCCACTGATTGTGCCAAGGAAGCTTTGGGATGCGTTCCCACCTGGGTAGGGGTGGAAGTTCCCTTGCTTTGAAGTGAGGGATGCATGCGTGTGTGGCACAGAGGGGGGTGAAGCCCTAATGCTCAGTGCTCTCCAGCACAGCAGCAATGAGCTCCTTCACCCCGCTGCTGCTTCCAGGGCCGGTCCTTTGCTGCAAGGCATGCTCCTAACCTAGAGTAGAGCATAGCAATGATCACTAACCTCGCACAGCTGCAACAGCCGATCCGAATTCTGTCTGTGTGTGTCTGTCTGTCTGGATGGGTGGCTGACCGCGGTCGCTCGCCCTGTGCCAAGCCTGGTGCTGCTGGGCTGGGATGGAGGAGTGGTCCTCAGGATGCTCTCTGTGTGGCTGGGCAGTGCAGCCCTGTCCTGGCCGGGACATGCTGCATTGCCTGGGTTAGCCCTGACCTCTGTGCTGCAGCCGGGCGGTCGCCGTGAGGGCTTTGCTGAGTTCTCACTGAGATTTGGCACCACGGCTCCTGGAGTCGATTTAATTCCCAGGAGTGTGTAATGAGAGCAGGGAGTGAGACGTGCTGCTGCTGCCGGCTGCTGGTTTGCACCGGGGCTGGGTTGCATCGGCCGCCGCTGCCGTGTGTGACCGCAGGAGGCTGTGTGTCCCGTCAGGAGCACCAGATGCAAAACTCCATCCCATGGATCCTGAAATAAAACTGCTCTAAGCAGAGCAGCGCGGGGACGCGGCAGCTGGGAGGAGAGCTGCCATCCCCTGCCTGCCATGTGCAGCCAAGCCCAGCCCAGCAGCAATCCTACATGGCTCGATGTGGTGCTTCTTCCTTAATTGGCAACGGCCTCCTCTGCCGAGCCAGCAGTGCTGCCTTCCCATGTGGGAGCTTCCCCACGCTGTGCCGTCCTCGCAGAGGGCGCAGTGGATGAGGTGCACGGGGCAGGATGCACGCCGTGTCACATCCCAGGTCCCCATGGCATTGCTGAGTGGTGTTTCCCATGGCAGCCCAAGAGGTGCTGCAGGAGGTGGTTGGAGAGGTGGTGCTGTGGGGGGCTGCAGCACATCCTTAGCTCTGACATGGACAGAGATGGGTTTGAAGGGGATGGATGGGGGGCTGCAGCCGGAGTGCTGCAGGTGTAGGTCAGTGTGAGGGGGAAATCCTTTCCCCAGAGGCTGTCACTGCTGCCCGGAGTTGTGGGTGCCCCATCCCTGGAGGTGCCCGAGGCTGTGGATGGAGCCCTGGGCAGCCTGAGGTCCCTTTGAGTCCAACCACGCTGGGATCCCATGGCTCAGTGCTTCAGGATGCCTGCAGCCCTGCCCCATGGCAGGGGGCTGTCAGGAGGACAAGGGCAGATTTTCTGGCCAGTGCTAAAGATCCACTGTAGCCTGCTTGCAGAGAAAGCCAATTTCTAAGCAAATCCTGCTGGCTTTTTGCTTGGGAAGAGTATTTCCTAACACTTGGGCTGCAGTTAATTTGCGGAGCAGTTAATAAGAGGAGCGTTTGTTAAGACTTGCCCTGGAAACAATCTTTTGTTTCCTATTTCTGCGCATTGAAATCCTTAAAGGTCAGCTGGCATGGTGTGAGCTGTGCTGGAGCTCCTACTGAGCACATCTAAGGAGCTGCGTGCCTCAGCTCTCAAGTTGATCTTTTGTCTCAGTTGCCTTTTGTAGAGCAGCTCGCTGCTGTCGGTTTTGGAAGCTGTCTGTGGGTGCAGCAGGGCGACCTCCGGGTTGATGCAGGAGTGCTGCATCCCGTGCAGGGAAGCCCTTACTGTGCTCAGCCCCGCTCCTGCTCAGGAGACGGAGTGCTCTGTGTGCCAGTCTGTCTGTCTGTGGAAGGACCCTTTGGCACGCATCAGCTGTGCCCACAAAGCCCTCTGCTCCCCTTGGGGCCGTTCTTCAGCCTGCAGTTGGAGGTGCTGCACGCCAGAGGAGACCTCAACCCATGCAGCCCAACTGCTGCCCAGTGTCTGATGCCTCCTCCCACCCCCCCTCCCTCCCCAGGCACATTTGCCACCAGGACCCCTTTGCCACATAGCACAGCCATCCTCCACCCCCCCACCCCTCTTTGCCTCCAGTGGTCCCCACTCTGTTTGAATTCTGTTTTCTCTGTCGTTTTTCAGACTCGTGTTTTTCATGGCTGTTCTCCTCGCGGTTTTTTTCCTTTACTAACTTTGACTGCGTCTCTCTATCTTCTCCCTCTGCACCCCCCGCACACCCCAGACCTCGCAGTGTTCAAGGAGCGGCTCAGAGTGCTAACAGTGGGAGGTACGCACCCCGGCAGCCCCAGCCCTGCAGCACAGGACTCTCAATAGGTCATTCTGGGCCCTTTGGCGTGCGGTTGGCAATGCTTCGCCCCGAGTTGGAGCGTTCCCATAGCAGCACTGGGCCCCTCTGGTTTGCACACCCCTGTCGCTCCGTTGCCTTTCGTTGTAACCTCGTTGTAGCGTGCTCGATGTTAATTGCTGCTTGGTTGATGCACTCAAACCTCCTCCGTGCTCATTTTGGGTTTTGTGCCGCTTTTGTCCCCCTCCCCTTCCTTCCCCACCTGTGGCCGGCCCCCCCCGGCCCCATCCCTTCCTTCTCTCTCTGCTTCCGCTCGTCCCACCCACCACGACCCTGCAGGATTTTACGGGCTGGATGAGTCCGACCTCGACAAGGTCTTCCATTTGCCCACAACCACCTTCATCGGGGGAAATGAGTCGGCTCTTCCGCTCCGGGAGATCATCCGCCGCCTGGAGGTGAGGGCTGTGTCTGCAGTGCCTGCAGGCAGCGGAGCAGCGCGTGCGGCACAAGGGCTGTTTGCAGCAGCGCGGTGGTTTTGCTGCAGGTTGTTTCCCCTCTGCCTCACTCCCCGTTCCTGGCTGACCTCAGGAGGGAGATAAGCGTCTGAGATGAGCGGCGGGGGGGGGGGGTCAGGCCCTGATTCTGGGAGGTTTTCCTCATTCCCTGCCTGCCTTAACAAATGGGGTCTGAAAGCACCCTGACTGTGCGGTGCAGCCCTGAGGCTGTGAGTTCTGCATGTGCAGGCAGAGAGGGACCCGTGCTGAGTGCCAGGGTGAGGCAGCATGCTGGGGGACTCCTGGGAGGTGCAGCTCACTGCTCGCCTTGCTGGGTGCCGAAAGAGGGGACCGAGGGATCCCCCGGCACCGCATGGAGCCGGCTTGGAGCAGGCTGGGGGTGTGTGCAGCTCCTGCCGGTGCCTGATGGGCTGTGCGATGCTCCGCGGCAGATGGCGTACTGCCAGCACATCGGTGTGGAGTTCATGTTCATCAACGACCTGGAGCAGTGCCAGTGGATCCGGCAGAAGTTCGAGACCCCAGGGATCATGCAGTTCACCAACGAGGAGAAGCGAACACTGCTGGCACGCCTGGTCCGCTCCACCAGGTACCCTGCAAGCAGCGTGCCCAGGGCCCCATTTTTCCCCATTTTGCCCCATTGTTCCCCATTTATTTCCTGGCAGCTGGATGGCTGCCCAAGCTGCACGGTCACCTCCTGCATCACCTCTCCTTGGCATCACCTGTGTGGTCCCTCCGGGCCGGGCTAACCACGGCTCTGTGACGCAGGGCTCACTCAGGTGCCGCCAGAGCACTGGCACAGAGCCTGCAGACAGATGATGCTGGCAGAAAGCTAAAAATAAGGTGGTGTTCAACAGCACAGCATGGAGTTGGTGTGCATACAGGGTGGGGGGCAGCAGGAGGGGGCATGGGGCAAGCAGGGCTGTGCCCCCTGGTCAAGTCATCCCCTCTCCGCTCCCCCCTCCAGGTTTGAGGAGTTCCTCCATAGGAAATGGTCATCGGAGAAACGTTTCGGTCTGGAGGGCTGCGAAGTGCTGATCCCAGCCTTAAAGACCATCATTGATAAGTCGAGTGAGAAGGGAGTGGATTATGTGATCATGGGGATGCCCCACAGGTAGGTGTTGCCATGTTTGGTGCCCTGGGGTTCAGTTCTGCAGGGTGAGCAGCCGAGCTGGGACCTCAGCAGCTCCCTCTGAGTGCACGGATGGGCTCTGGGGGGAAGAGATGGGAATGGCACTGCAGGGCCTGCTCTATGCCTTTGGCAGAAGGAGCTTTGTTTGAGCAGGGTTGCAGTGTGAGGGTGGGATTTGGCCATGCTGCGGCAGGGAGGGCACAGAGGGGGTCCCCATCCCTGCAGGCACAAAGGCTGTTACAGCTCAGGACCCCATCCCCTCCACTTGTCCCCTCCCCTCGTTCCCCACAGCTCGGGGGCTGTAGGGCTGCCCCCTGGCTCTCTGGTGGGGGAGGCACGGGGCTGTGCTGCCTGCTGCTCACCGACGGCAGCGTTGCTTTCACAGAGGGCGCCTGAATGTCCTTGCCAACGTGATCAGGAAGGAGCTGGAGCAGATCTTCTGCCAGTTCGACTCCAAGCTGGAGGCTGCTGACGAGGTGAGCCCTCCTCTGCTCCATCCCCTCAGCACGCTGCAGGCCGTGGTGCTGGGAGCTGCGTCACACTGCTGCCGGCAGCTCTGCACTGCACCGCGGTGACCCCCATCCCTCTGGCAGGGCTCCGGTGACGTCAAATACCACCTGGGGATGTACCACCGCAGGATCAACCGCGTCACCGACAGGAACATCACCCTGTCCCTGGTGGCCAACCCCTCCCACCTGGAGGCGGCCGACCCTGTGGTCCAAGGCAAGACCAAAGCAGAGCAGTTCTACTGTGGGGACACGGAGGGGAAGAAGGTGAGCGGGAGGCGGCGTGGGGCGGGCGGCACCCAGGGGCTGCCACACAAACTGCCATCACTGTGGCTGCTCCCACGTCTCCCTCTGGTCTTTGCTGATAGCTCCTGCAGGGGCTTGACCCTGAGCAGTGTTCCCATCCCCAGAGGCTCAGCATCGGGGCTGGGAGGGCTCAGCTCCACGCTGCAGGGTCTCATTGTGCGCGGGGTGGGAGTGCTGGGGGCACCGTGCCGAGACGGCTGCGCCCACGCGCCGGGGGGGTTTGTGCCCAATCTCACTGGAGCACCTGTGGCGCTCCAGAAGTGGAAGGGTGAGATCAAAAGTGCTTCCCTTCCTCCCACACAGTGAGGGCTGGGAATAAATAGAGCAGCTCTGTCCTCGCATGGCAGGCAGCGTCCTCAGGCAGCCCCCGGCTAAAGCAGTGGAGCAGCTGAAGGCACGGCGAGCTCTGCCACAATGCGCTCCTCCTTTTGGGGTGAAAGCATGCAGGAAAGGGGCATTCTTCCCAACTCAGTCCTTGGAGCTGTGGTGCAGAGGGCGCTGGGGTGGGATGACAACCCTGAGCGTCCTGCAGGGATCGCAGCAGCTGCCACTCAAGTGCTGTGGGAAATCATTGGGCTCTCCCATGGGGCCGAGGTGCAGCTGCAGCAGCGCTGAGTGCCTTCGCCCCGCAGGTGATGTCCATCCTCCTGCATGGAGACGCAGCGTTTGCGGGGCAGGGAATCGTGTATGAGACGTTCCACCTGAGCGACCTGCCCTCCTACACCACTCACGGCACCGTGCACGTTGTGGTCAACAACCAGGTGAGGGGCACAGCTGCCCGAAACCAGAGGAGATGCTGCGGCTCCAGTGCTGGGGTGGAGCTGGGGAAGCCCGGCTTGGTGCAGGCCCAAGGCCTGGAAGCCTCCTGCATTCCCCAAGTGCCATGCAAGCTGATGGAACATGCCTGGCCTGGTGCCTGTCCGGCTTCAGTGCCAGCCGGGACTTGCAGGTGGCACGGTTTGTTCCAAACCCCGTCCTCCCCAACAGATTGGTTTCACCACTGACCCCCGCATGGCCCGCTCCTCTCCGTACCCCACCGACGTCGCCCGCGTGGTCAACGCTCCCATCTTCCACGTCAATGCGGACGACCCCGAGGCTGTGGTGTATGTGTGCAACGTGGCAGCGGAGTGGCGAAGCACCTTCCATAAGGACGTGGTGGTGGATTTGGTAAGGAGGTGGCACCAGCTTTGTCCGAAAGCTGCGGCTCCTCCAGCCTTTGGGGCACGGTTTCAGGGGAGGGAAAGAGAGGGTTTAGGCGAGGTCATGAGAATGTGCTAGCACTTGGGGAAGGAGTCATGGCTCTGTCTCTATGCCTGCCCTCATGCCCTGCACTGAGCAGGGCAGAGCTGCTCCCTCCTGGGCTGCTTTGGACTTTCCATAGCACAGAGACCCCATGGCTCACGAGGAGCAGGCTGCAGGGCTGCTCTCAGAGGCTCCCTCCTTCTCTGCAGGTGTGTTACAGGCGCAACGGGCACAACGAGATGGACGAGCCCATGTTCACGCAGCCCCTGATGTACAAACAGATCCGGAAGCAGAAGCCGGTGCTGCAGAAATACGCCGAGCTCCTGATTTCACAGGGGGTGGTAAATCAGCCGGAGTACGAGGTACTGTCACTGGGATCAGGGTGTAGCTGGGCAGCGCTGTGGGGTGTGGGATGGGGGGCAGAGGAGCTGGCACCCCCCAGCGCCCTCCAGGGGGATGGGGTGCACCCATCTCCACAACGGAAAGGTTTCAGGGCACAGCATGGGAGAGGGATGCAGGGCACCGAGCACACAGGCCGCTCAGCTGGTTCAGAGCTGGTGTGACAGCCTGTGGGCCCATTGCCACTCACCTAAAGGTGGCAGAGCTGTGCTGCACTTGGGTGAGCAGTGGCTGGGCTGGGAGCTGCAGCTCTGCTGTCTGCTGTGCCAGCTGGGAGCAGGAACATCTCGTTCCCATCTCACTCCTGTCTCACTCCCGGGCTGCCCCCTGATCTCTGCAGTGCTGAGCTGCTCTGGAGCTGTGCCCTGCGGCACTGGGAGGGCTGGGGCTGAGCTGCAGGACCCCCGGGGGCTGCCTGGCATGGGGACCCGCTCTGAGCCCAGGAGCCTCTGAGCTCGTGCCAGCACTGTTGTTTGGAGCCTCCTCAGTAACACGGCTCTACCTGCCTCTGCCTCGCAGGAGGAAATCGCCAAGTATGATAAGATCTGTGAGGAGGCCCATGCAAGATCCAAGGATGAAAAGATCTTGCACATCAAGCACTGGCTGGACTCCCCCTGGCCTGGTAAGTCGCTGGCAGCGTTTCAGCTAGCGCATAGCCCAGCTTCTCCAGAGCCTGCTGGGATTCTGACAGCTGGCTTTCAGCAAATGCATGCTCATGGGGAGAGGGCACAGTGCTGGCATCCCCGCTTCTGCCCCTGGGGTGTTGGTGGCGCCAGGCATGGCCCTGCAGCACCGTGGCTGCTCCTCCACCACAGGTTTCTTCACTCTGGACGGCCAACCCCGCAGCATGAGCTGCCCCTCCACTGGGCTGAACGAGGAGGACCTGACGCACATTGGCCAAGTGGCCAGCTCTGTGCCCGTGGAGGATTTCACCATCCATGGAGGTAGGAGCTTGCCGGAGCCACGTGCTTGTTCCTGAGGAGGTGTGGGAGAGGGCTGGAGCACTGAGGGGTTCAAAGGGAGCTGTGGTTGATTAAGGGAGGAGCAGCTTGTCCTTGGAGCCGCCCAGAGGGAGCGTTCCTCTGCCCCAGGGTGTGCATACGTTGTCAGCCCACGGGCAGGTCTTGGGATGGAGGTGTTGTCACCACCACGAACCATCGCCTGTCCCTGCAGGTCTGAGCCGAATCCTGAAGACCCGCGGGGAGATGGTGAAGAACAGGACTGTGGACTGGGCGCTGGCTGAGTACATGGCTTTCGGCTCCCTGCTGAAGGAGGGCATCCACATCCGTCTGAGCGGGCAGGACGTCGAGAGGGGCACCTTCAGGTGGGGCAGCGCTGGCTGAGCTCGGCCCCTCAGCCTCTGGAAGGGATCCCAAACCACGTGGCCTTTGTCCTTTGGGTTGTTTATTTTGCCACCCTGCGCCACGATCCCCTGTTGGCAAAGCATTGCACCATGCAGCTGGGAAGGGGGAATGGCCAAATGAGACCCCCATGAGGCAGCAGCTTGCATTTGGCAGGGGGTAATGCTGCGCTTCCCTCTCTTCCAGCCATCGCCACCACGTGCTGCATGACCAGAACGTGGACAAGAGGACCTGCATCCCGATGAACCACCTGTGGCCCAACCAGGCTCCCTACACCGTCTGCAACAGCTCTCTGTCTGAGTACGGTGTTCTGGGTAAGTGTGACTCTGCACCCGGGAGGCCATACCCCCAGCCCTCCCCCTAACACCCCCCTCACCCCTCCTGCAGGCTTCGAGCTGGGCTTTGCCATGGCCAGCCCCAATGCCCTGGTGCTCTGGGAAGCCCAATTTGGGGACTTCCACAACACTGCCCAGTGCATCATCGACCAGTTCATCTGCCCTGGGCAAGCCAAGTGGGTCAGGCAGAACGGCATCGTCCTGCTGCTCCCCCATGGCATGGAGGGCATGGTGAGAACCCCCACCCCAGGCCCCTGGCTGCCCCCAAGCTTGTGGCAGCCTGGCTGTGCCTTCACTCTGCCTGGCTCCACCTGCAGGGCCCTGAGCACTCATCCGCCCGTCCTGAGCGGTTCCTGCAGATGTGCAACGACGATCCCGATGTCTTCCCTGTGAGTGGGGCTCAGCCCGACCCGCTGCTCACCCCCCCCAGGGCCTTGCTGGGCCCTGATCTCCACCATAAAGCTCGAGGGTTGGGGGTGGCCCTAGGGTGGGCTCAGTGCAGCACGGTGTGATGCCAAGCTGTCCCCAGCAGCAGCCTGGTGCAGCAGGGAGGGCGTTATCCCATGCTGGGGGCACAAAAGCGCAGCTGTTCCCAGTGCTGTGGTCTTTGTGTGTCCCCATGTGCTTCGGGAGGGGGCAGGAGGGGGCTGGGGGGGCGGCAGGGCTGCGTGCCCAGAGCTGTGGGGCCAGCAGGCGCTGCTGTTTCTCGACACCCCCTGACCCACACTTGTTGAGGCAGAAGCTGGACGACTTCGATGTGCGCCAGCTGTACGACTGCAACTGGATTGTTGTCAACTGCTCCACTCCAGCCAACTTCTTCCATGTCCTGCGCCGTCAGATCCTCCTGCCCTTCCGCAAACCGGTCAGTGCCTGGGGCTGGGGCTGTGGGTGCACCGGGTGCCGCCAGCTGCTCGCTGTGGGGGGGGGGAGAAAGCTTTTGGGTTGAAAACCACCGTTGTCCTTGGGCAAATGGAGCAGCCCATGTGCCCTCCTGTTAGCTCCCGTCCGAGCAGAGGGAGGGCACGGACAGGCAGCTGTGCTTCCTGCTTGGGCTGAGGAGTTCTGGTGCTGCTCACCACCTGCTTGGCCTCTCCCTCCCCCACAGCTGATCATCTTCACTCCAAAGTCGCTGCTGCGCCATCCCGAAGCGCGCTCCAGCTTCGATGACATGCTGCCAGGTACGGGCGGTGCAGACCGTGTTTGCCTCCTGGGGGGTGAAGGGCAGCAGCCAGCACGGTGTAAAGTCCTGCTGGCAGCATCCCTGCACGGGCCACCCTTGTGCTGCAGCAGATGGAGTCCCTAAAATCCCTTCGGATGCGGCAAAATGGGGTGGAGAGGCGCTGTGGTCACCTCAGCCCCGGCTGTGGGTCCTTATGGCCTCACCACCCCCCGTTCCGCAGCCCTGCCGCGTTCTCCCCGCGCTGTGACCGTGGGGTTCCATTTTTCTGCAGGCACCAACTTCCTCCGCGTCATCCCCGACTGCGGCCCTGCGGCTCAGAGCCCGCAGAGCGTCCGCCGGGTGCTGTTCTGCACCGGGAAGGTTTACTACGACCTGACACGGGAGCGCAAGGCCCGCAACATGGAAGCGGACGTGGCCATCACCAGGGTGGAGCAGGTGAGCCCGGCATGTCCGGGTGCGTTGAGCTCGCAGAGATGGGTGCCGGGCCGTGGGGCCGCCCATCTCTGTGCCACGCCGGCTGCCACCTCCCCCTTTCCCCCTGCAGTTGTCGCCGTTCCCCTTCGACCTCCTGCAGAAGGAAGCTCAGAAGTACCCCAATGCTGAGCTGGTGTGGTGCCAGGAGGAGCACAAGAACCAGGGCTACTACGACTACGTCAAACCGCGCCTGCGCACCACCATCAACCGCGCCAAGCCCGTGTGGTACGAGCAGGGCTGGGGGTGCTGTGGGGCAGCGCTGCGGTCAGGGCCGTCCCAGCAACCTCCGACCTCCATCTCCCTGCAGGTATGCAGGCCGGGAGCCGGCAGCTGCCCCCGCCACCGGCAACAAGAAGACGCACTTGACGGAGCTGCAGCGGCTGCTCGACACCGCCTTCAACCTGGACGCCTTCAAGGACCTGGCCTGAGACCCCCCCNCTGCGGGGGGGCGCGGGGCCACGGCTCACCCCGCTCTCGCCCCGCAGTCGCATCTCTTCGTGCTGCAGTTGGTGCACCGGCCCTCGGTGCGCTCGGTGCTGCAGGGCCTCATCAAGAAGCGGCTGCTGCCCGCCGAGCACTGCATCACCAAAAGTGAGTGCCGGGCGCCAGGGGATGGTGTGGGGTCGGTGGTCTCCTCCTCACCCCGCGTCTCGCCCCTTCCCCCAAGTTAAGAGGAACTTCAGCAGTGGGACCATCCCGGGCACGCCGGGGCCCAACGGGGAGGATGGGGTGGAGCAGACGGCCATCAAGGTGTCCCTTAAGTGCCCCATCACCTTCCGTCGCATCCAGCTGCCCGCCCGGGGGCACGACTGCCGCCACATCCAGGTGGGGGATGGGACGGGATGGGACAGGATGGGATGGGAGCCCCTGTCGGTGCCGGCTCAGCCCCATCTGTCCCACAGTGCTTCGACCTGGAGTCCTACCTGCAGCTCAACTGTGAGAGGGGCACGTGGCGGTGTCCTGTGTGCAAGTGAGTGTAGCCCGCGGGGCTGGGGTGTCCTCATGGAGCCATCACTGTGTCCCCATGGAGCTGTCCCTGGGTGTCCCTGTGGGGTTGTGCCTCAGTGTCCCTCCATGTCCGTCCCTTGGCGTTCCAGTGGAGCCATGCCTCAATGCCCATGCAGGGTTGTTACTTGGTGCTCCCACGGAACTGTGCCTCTGTGTCCCCATGAGGACATCCCTTGTTGTCCCTCAGTGTCCTATGGTGTCCCCATGGAGATGTCCCACAGGGGTGTCCCTCAGTGCTCTCATTGGCCCGTGCCTTAGCATCCCCATGGGGATGTCCCATGGTGTCCTTTGGTGTCCCAACGGAGCTGTGCTATGGTGTCTGCACGGGGCCATCCCTTGGTGTCCCCCGCTGTCCCTGCTTGTACCCAGAGGGCCGTCCTCTGCTGTCTCCTCACCTCTGTGCCTCCCGCAGTAAGACGGCACTGCTGGAGGGGCTGGAGGTGGACCAGTACATGCTGGGCATCCTGATCTACATCCAGAGGTGAGTGCTGCGGCCCCCCCACCCCACACGGCCACGCTGCCCACCGCCACGCCGTGCCCACCGCCCACAGCTCGGACTATGAGGAGATCACCATCGACCCGACGTGCAGCTGGAAGCCGGTGCCTGTCAAACCTGACCTGCACATCAAGGAGGAGGCGGACGGGCCGGTTCTCAAACGCTGCCGCACCGCCAGCCCGGCACACATGGTGCTGCCCAACATCATGGAGATGATCGCAGCGCTGGGGCCGGGCTCCTCGCCCTTTGCCGCCCCAACGGCTGAGTACGGCACGCAGGGTGAGCGTAACCCCATCGCGGTGGTCTGACCCCCCCCCATTTGGCGCCCACCGCCACGCTCACCCCATTTCTCCTGCAGGCTCCACATTCCCAGCCCCCTCAGCCTACCCCGAGCCGTTCCCCCNCGTCGCTGCCGCCCACACCGCACGGGTGAGTGCCGCCCCACGGCTGCCCCACGGCCGCCCGGCGCGTGGCATCCTCCCCTGTCCCCCCCTCTCCCCCCTAATTAAGTTGTTTTTCTTTCTAGTGATGGTTCATTTGCATATGAGGCTGTTCCCTGGCAACCGAGCACCAATCAGCCGCCGGGATCCCTCTCCGTGGTAACCACCGTCTGGGGGGTCAGCAACACCTCCCAGAGCCAGGTACCGCCGTGCCCCACCCTCGTGTCTGCCCCCCCAGGGGGTCTTGGCAGCCCAGCGGTGCCAGCAGGGAGGGGCTGCCCTGTAAGGGTGGGACTGGGAGGGGGAGGAGCTTCCCGGAGGGGGAGGGGTCACCTGGCATGGGCGGAGCTTTGTGGGGGCTCTTAAGTGTCGGGTGGGGGGACCCCACTGAGACCCCATCGACCCCCACTGAGACCCCATTGACACTGAGACCCCCCTGATTTAACACTGACGCTCACTGAGACCCCACTGACCATCTCTTGAAACCCACTGAGACCCCATTGATCCCCACTGAGATCCCACTGATTGTCCAGTGACCCCTTACTGAGATCCCACTGACAGCCACTGAGACACCACTGACCATCTTTTGAAACCCACCGAGACCCTGTTGACACCCACTGAGATCCCATTGACTTTCCATTGACCCCACTGACACCCTATGGATCACCTGTTCACACTGAGACCCCATTGATTTAACGCTGACCCCCACTCAGACCTCACCGACAATCTCTTGAAACCTACTGAGATTCCACTGACTGGCTGTGATCCATTAAGTGTCCATTGACCCCTACTGACACCCCATTGACCATCCATTGACACTGAGACCCCACTGACTTTCAGTTGACCGCCACTGAGACCCCATTGGCACCTAGTGAGTTCCCATTGACCATCCACTGACACTGAGACTCCACTGACTTAACACTGACACCTATTCAGACCCCACTGACTGCCACTTGACCCCCAGTGAGACCCCAATGACACACACTGAAATCCCATTGACTGTCTATTGACACCCACTGAAACCCTGCTGACCATCCATTGACACTGAGACCCCGCTGACTTAACGCTGACACCCACTGAGACTCCACTGACAACCACTAAGGCTCCATTGAGCCCCCACTGAGATCCCATTGACTTTTCATTGACCGCTCTCTGAGACCCCGCTGACAATCGCTGAGACCTCATTGACACCTACTGAGACTCCACTGACTTTCCATTGACCCCCACTAAGACTCTCTTGACACCCAGTGAGTTCCCACTGACTGTCCATTGAGATCCCACTTACACCCTCTGAATTCCCATTGTCTGTCCATTGACACCCACTGAGATCTCGTTGACACATAATGAGTTCCTATTGACTGTTCATTGACCCCCAGAGAGCCCATTGACTTTCCACTGACCCCCACTGAGATCCCATTGACACCCAGTGAATTCCCATTGACTGTCCATTGACCCTGAGACCCCACTGACTTAACGCTGACACCTACTTAGACCCCACTGGCCATCTTTTGAAACCCACTGAGACCTTATTGACTGACAGTGAGATCTCATTAACTGCCCGTTGACACCCACTGAGGCTCCATTGAGCCCCCACTGAGATCCCACTGACTGCATTGACCCCTCACTGAGACCCCACTGATAATCTCTGAGACCCCACTGACACACACTGAGATCCCACTGACTTTCCATTGATGCCCACTCAGACCCCACTGACTGTCTCTTGACCTCCAGTGAGACCCCACTGACAACCAATGAGACCGGACTGACTGTGCACTGACCCCCACTGAGGTCCCATTGATTACCCAACGACCCCCATTGAGACCCCACTGACCCCCCACTGAGACTCCATTGACTACCCGCTGACCCCACTGAGATCCCACTGACACCCAGTGAGTTCCTTTTGACTGTCTATTGACACCCACTCAGACCCCACTGACCCCCACTGAGACCCCACTGACTGTCCGTTGACACCCACTGAGACCCCTTTGACCACCCACTGAGATCCCATTGACCATCCATTGACACTGAGACCCCACTGAACATCTCTTGACCCCCAGTGAGACAACACTGACATCCACTGAGACTCCATTGACTTTCCACTGACCCCCACTGAGACCCCACTGACCAACCACTGACACTCACGCTCCAGTGACACCACTGAGACCCCGGTGACACCCGCTCCCCCTGCACAGTTGGAGGTGTCAGCAGCTCCCCGCAGCTCCCAGTACCACCCCCCCATGCTGAGCCCC
>JACDJE010000230.1:215167-239159 GCA_016647715.1 Pavo muticus | reverse complement strand
CCCCCCCCTTCGTGCTGTGCACAACCTCCCCGTAGCCGGGGGTGCTGTAGTAATGCTCCCTGCACCTCCTAGTGTGGGGAAACAGGCACGGGGCCTTGGGCTGCTCGGGGACCCCCAGTCAGGGGGTGTGAATGGGGAGAGCTTGAGCTGGGGAAATGGGGCAGAGGGAGTTAGTCCCCAGGCTCATTTTGAGTGGGGGGAGGGGAGAATGGAACTTACACACCCCTAAATACAAGCATGGGGGGTGTACCGCCCACTTTAGGATTTGTGGGGAGGTCCACTGCTCTGTCTTCAGCACAGGACGGGGTCTGCGTATGGGAGGATTTAGAGATGTCTGCCTGCTTTGGGGGGGCAACCTGAGGGGCTTCCAGTAATCCCAGCGTGGGAGGTTGCTGCAGCACCCCGAGTGCTCCCAGGTTGGGCAGTTCTCTGCCTGTGACCGCCTCTAGAGATTTTCCCCCTTCGCAGCAGGATCCCGGCGCGGTGCCCCGGAGCGCCCCGCCCCGCACAACGCAGGTGCGGACGCGGGCTGCAGCGGCGCGGCCCGGAACTCCCGTTCCCCGGAACCACTCAGCGCGGCGCAGTTCCCAGCGCAGACGCGCAGCGCACCGGACCGGAAGCGGCGCGACGTGTTGACCGGAAGCGCGGGCGGGCGGGCGGTTGCCGTGGCAGCGGGCCGGGGCCGCCATGGAGGCGCTGACCGAGATGTACGACCAGGCGCTGCTCGGCATCCTGCAGCACGTCGGCAATGTGGACGACTTCCTGCGCGTCCTCTTCGGCTTCCTCTACCGCAAAACCGATTTCTACCGCCTCCTCCTGCGGCCCGGTGACCGCCTGGGCTTCCCGCCCGGCGCCGCGCAGGCCATGGCCCTGCAGGTACTCGCGGGCCGCGCTCAGTGCCGGTGTCGAGTGCCCGTCGCCGCGTTCCCGTGGGTGTTGGGGCCCGGAGTGTTCCTTGGGCGCAGCCCCAGTCCGGGGTGAGGCGGCAGAGCTTTGCTCCGGCGTCCTCCCGTGTGTCACCCGGAGAAACGTCACCTCCCGCCCGGTGCGGGCGGCTGGGCCTGGGCACGCAGCTCCTCATGCTGCAGGACGGGGAGAGCTGCGTTTTCTCTCTCCAAGTGCATTTTATCTGCCCGAAGCAGGCAGTTCTGGCTCAGAACGCTGTGATCCCCATGTACCATTGCTCTGCTTCTTCACCTGCGCCAGCTGAGGGAGCTCACAGCCACCCTGGGGGGCTGCCCACGGCTTGTCCCAGCCGGTGGCACTGCTGAGGAGCCGGCAGCCCCTCGCCAGAGGCAGCAAAGCCCTGCGGCCAGGTCTTTCTCCTGAGAAGTGGTTTCAGCTGGCGAGTGCAGGTGTGGGGAATGGGCTGTGTGACATCCACAGCCGGAGGGACAGCAGTAAGGGTCCCAAGCACGTGCTCCTCCTCTCCTTGACAGGTAGCTTTGTTCTCTTGCAGGCGTTCAAAGTCTTTGAGCGGATGGCCCGGCAGGATGACGAGAAGCGGCACCGGGAGCTGGAGGCAAAGCTCCGCAAGAAGGAGGAGGAGGAGGAAGCTGCTGCATCTGCCGAGAGGGTGAGAGTGGCCCCAGCCTCCCATGAGGTCGAAGTAGAGACAACGGAGGAGCCCGAGCCCTCGCTGGATGCAGGGGGTGCAGAGGGGCCGCAGGATTCACCCACAGCCCCGGCAGCAGCCAGCCCCGTGCCAGCAGAGCCCCCAGGGGCGGCTGCCCCTGCGCAGCCCTCACCTGCCGAGCTGCCCACGTAAGGCTCTCCCCTTGTGCTGCTTTCCTCGCCCCGCTGGCAGGGGCTGGCAGGGTGGGGGGGAGGAGGGATTGTGTGATCCCCTGTGGGAGGCAGAGCTGTGTTCTGTGCTGGGGGTTTTCTGGCTGTGCTGAGGGCAGGGGAATCGTCATGTTTCTGCATTGCTGTGTCTGGAGCTGTGCATGCTGGGGTCACTGTGCTTGGAGGCTGACTGCAGCAGCTCTGGGAAATCCAGATGCTGTCCCACAGCCTTTTCCTCAAGGAAACTTGGGGTCTGTGCCCCACATGCATGCAGTGGGAGCTCCCAGAACCGGATGGGTGCTCTGCAGGTCACTCTCGTACTGAATATCTGTGTGGGCAGGTGGCAAGGCCAGCTTGAGCATTAGGGGTGCACAGTTTGGGAGCTCCAGAGGTCTCTGGCCCGGCCTTCAGCTCAAAGCAGAGCCAGCTTTGAAGCTACATCAGACACTGCACAGAGCTTTATGTACTCTTTCACCAGACTCAGTGGCTTTCAAGCTGGGCTAAGCAGCCTCATGCTTCAAAAATGTCTTTGCTCCTAAGTCCTCCCAGTGTGTCTGAGAGCTGCTGCCAGCCGGCTTCCCTTCCCTGCCAGGGTGAGGTGGTGCAAAGCCCTTGGGTCCTGCACTGATGTGTGACAGCCCCAGGTCCTGGAGGGGCTGGGATGGGATGGTCAGAGAGGAGAATGGAGTGAGGGGAAGGTGCCCAGCAACTTGATCAGGTGGGAATGAGGAGAAGGCATTGTGCTGAGCTCGGTTAGCCTGGCCTGCATCGTGTGGGGTAAAAATAAGCCAGAAGCCAAAAATGATATCACCTGAAAAGCCACGTTCTGTTGTCCTGTGAAGGAAAGGTTGTCCCTGGGGCCATCAGTCTGACACCTCGCAGAGTTAACGAGCCAAAAAAAGCCCTGCTGGAACCGACAGAGCTCTTCTGCCTCACCACAGCCGTGACCTGCGTGTTCCCAGCCTGGGCTGGGAAGAGAATGGGGCAGTGTGGCTGCGGGATCCAAGTAGGGCAGAGCGGGCAACAGGTTGCTGCTGTAGTTGGTGTGTGCGCCTCTGGGGGGCACTGGAGCCCCCCGAAAGGCAGCAGGCATCCAGGGCACCCCTGACAGGCTATTAATAACTGAACCAGCTGCTTAGTTCTGCACAGCCCCTCCTGAGCAAGACCCAGAGCTGCCAGCTTGAATACGAGGGGCGCATGAATAACATGCAGCGCCAGCAGCAAGGATGCAGAAAAGGGATTAAACAAAATATTTTCCTTCTCCCTTCCCCCCCCTTCAACCAGCAAAGAAAACCATCGCCACCCACATCTAGATGAAACCTGCTTGTTCTGTCAGCCTCGCTGCTGTGCAAATGTAGGGCAGGTACCAGCCCAGATCTGCCAGCTCCCATCAGAGCCCGCCACACTCCCGGGCGCCTTGGGATGGGAGCAGCTCTCATAGGGCTGCAGGGGAAAGGAAGAGCAAAACCAAGCCTGCATCACACTCAGCTTTGCCCACGGGTGAGGCACATGGCTGGCTCATTCCTTGGTAAGTCCCCTCCGTTCCCCACCTGTAAATGGGGTGATGTGGCTCCCCTTTGCCGTGGGGCTGCCCCATGGCTGCACTGAGGCCATGTGTACTCTGCCCTCCCCGCCTCGTTTCTGGGGTTGATGGTGCAGATCCTGTTTGTCCCCACAGCTTCAGCTGTGCTCCGAGCTCAGCACACCTCCGTCGCCCAGCGCCCTCCCTTTCCCCCCACCTGGAACCCGGCCTGCATACATTTGCCACGCAGCATTTAAAATAGAGCCCGGCAGCCCACGTGTGGCACTGCACAGCCTGGCCTCGGCGCTCCGCTTCCTGCCATCCCAATGCTTGCTGCTGGCTCCCAGCCCCAACTCGGGCTGCATTCTCCTGTCCTGTGGCCACTCACTGCTCGCAGCCCGGTGTGAGGCTGTGGCAGCTCCATGTCCCCTCGTTGTGCCTCAGTGCTGCGGCCACGTGTGCTCAGGGCTGTCAGCCCTGTGCTGTTTGGGGAGGCAGGAGAAGGACCTACAGAGAAGGATCTCTGGGAAGGGTGGAAGGATGATGAAGTGTTCTCAGAAAGGTGGTGAGCAGGCAGAAAGCACAGAGCTGCTTTTAGCAGGTAAGGGGTGAAGGTGTTTGAGACCTCCATCGCTGTCCCTTCAGGCTGGGACCTGCAGAGCTTTTTCCTGTGCCCTGGGCAGGACAAGGCCCTGCCTTCTGCCAGCAGAACTGCACCAAGATGCGTCCACCTGCATCTTGACGCTCCTGCCCTCCTGAGCTGCTTCCATCACAGGGCATCTCAAGCTGGAAGGGACCCACAGGGGCCATCAAGTCCAACCCTTCACTCCACTCTGACCACCGAAACCCCACGTCTGAGTGTGCCAGCACTCCCTGAGCTCTGGCAGTTTGGGGCTGTGCCTGCCACCCTGCGGTGCAGAACCTCTCCCCGAGTCCCCTGCAGCACTGGTTGATGGCTGCAGCCCTGGGAAATTTCCACCCTGCTCCTGCATGGATCCTGTTCAGCTCAGCAACTGCTTGGCTTTGCCCAAAGCCCAGATGGATTCTCTTCATTCCGAGGTGCAGGATGTGTTTTCTATGTGCCTTCATTCTCCTCAGGGTGCTGGGCAGGGGAATTTTGCTGCTTCAGGTTGTGGGGCCACAGAGAAGGGACAGTGCAGGTGCTGGCACTAAGGACGGCTTTGTTTGAGTGGGGGATGCGGGCAGCCCCTGGGAGCTCCATGTGGCCCCAGGTCCAGCCTCCAGCCCTGCTGCTGGCCGGGGAGCAGAACCAAACAAGCACTGTGATGCCCCATTGGCTCTTACCGCTAGTAGGCTGTGGCCCCACAGCTCTGTATGCCAGGGTGAGCACTTGGAGTGGCATTTCTCACGGTGGATTTCTTTTCTTCCTTGAGACTCGGCCCTGACAAACCTCACTGCAGCTTCCACATCCCTATCCCTGGATGCTTGCAGTCACGCTGCTCGTCCTGTTCCCCCTTCAGCTCCTTTTTCCAGCTAAGAGCCCTCATTTGCTTCACCCCGCCTCATTTGAGCATCTTTGTGCTCCTGGTCCTCGCTTATTGGTGCTCCATGTGTGGGGTTCTGCCCTTTCTACCCTATTTCTTCACCTCTGGGCTGTCCTGGGGAAGCTTCTCTGTGAGCTGAGCCCTCCCTGCAGAGCACACAGGCCGTGGCTTCACACGAGGGGTGAATTATTTCAATCCATCCACCCTCCTGCAGCAGTGGGAGCTCAGCTCCTGGCAGAGCATCGTTTTGGAGGGCTGATCTTGAGGTGAGGTGCCCCCGGCCCCATTCCTGTGTCCACAGCGAGCCCCTCACAGCTGCTGAGGGTGCAGTCAGGGCCCAATTTTGCAGTGCTGTGATGGGGAGCCAGAGCCCTGTGCTTGCTGAGATCAGCAGCGCCGTGTCAGCTCCCCTGTCACACTCCTGATCGCTCAGGGCTTTGGTTGCCCTACCAAGGTACTGAGCTCCAAAATTAGGTCCCTGCACCAAAAATAACTAAATTAAAACCTATAAATTTTTCTCTTAACAAGCAGAAAATCCCAGGGCTGGAGGCCGGGGGACAGCGTGTGCCTGATTCTTATTTAACAAAGAAAGCGCTGTTTGCTTGCTTTAGCACCGCGTTGTTCTCCGGGGACCCGAGGTGCTGCTGGCTGTGAGGCCGTGGAGCTCTGCTTGGCCAGCTCCCCTTTCCCAGGAGCTGGAATTGAGCCTGGCATGCCGTGTTGGTGCAGCGATCCCTCGGAGACCTCTCCAACCCAAGGCTGTGTAAGCTCTGTGCCAGCAGTGAGGATCCAAGGGGACTTTGCCTACCAGTAGCGCATCCTGCTGTCCTTGACCCAAATTTCCCAGCAGCAGTGAAATTTAGCCCTCTGGTGACGACTCTGAAGCTCTCCTGTGAGCTGGCAGTGGCATCTCAACCACCCTCATGGCAGCAAGTTGGCTCTATTGAATGGCTCCATAAATAACTGGGAAATCAAAAGTGAGGGCTGAAAGCTCCTCCGAAGAGCACGAGTGTGGACAGGAGCCCCTTGCTGCAGGAGCAGAGCTACGCACGCACTGCTGTGCATGGGAGCCTGGGAGTGTTGGAATTGGGTTTTTGGGTGCAGTTGTTAGTGTGGGTTTGGAGTTCAGCTGTAGGGTCGAGTGGCAAAGGCGTTGCAGGGGATGCTGGGCACCTCTCTGCGCCCTGACAGTGTGGTGTTGGGCTGAAAGTGCCCTCGGAGCCATCCCCTTGTGGGGACGGTCGTTTTGGGGGTGAAGGGGGTGGTGTTGGCCACCTGCTGTGGTGTGTCTGGTGTGCTCAGTGAGCCCTGCCAGCTCAGCCCCATTTGGAGGAGTGCCTTGCAGCCCCGCGGCTCGGGATTGCTGTGGGGTTGTAGCACTTCTGTACGTCTTGGGCGGCCTCCCACCTGGATTTGGGGATCTCCCACCATCCTACGTGGATGTGGGCTTCTCCCCACCAACCCCCACACGCAGCCCTATGGCCACAGCCCACAGAAGCCCTGTGCTGCCAGTGGCTGCATCGCAGCACTTGTTTACTGCGCGGGGCTGACAGCAGCAGGGTGGTGCTCGGCCGGCTCAGCGCTTCGCCGGAGACCCAATTAAGTGGAGCAGAACCCAGCGAGACCAAACGCCGCCCGCCCGATGTTTTGGTGCTGAGAAACGTTAAACCCTGAGGTGGGGGAGGCTCTGCTCGGCTCGCTTGCAAAAGCAGCACAGAGCACAGCCCTGGGATTTTCCACGCACGCCATCCCTGCAGCTCTGCGGCTGCGGCTGTCTCAGGGCTGACACTTGCAGCTACCTGTTGCTCCAGGAGCAGAGCGCGCGATGGAGCCTCGTCACGTTCACCATAAAAGCTCATCCGTTCTTCCTCCTGGTGGGACAGGCACCACAGAGGGTGCTCAGCCCTCCCTGCGCTTGGGGTGGCTCCCAGTTGTCCCCTGGCTGCTGGCAATCCATATTGCAGAGCTCCCCCCGCCTCAGCCCAGGCTGCTGATGGCTGCAGTGAGTGCCAGGCAGGCGGCCGGCACGCCACAGCTCCCTGCAAGGCTGCGTGCTTATGTGGGTTAGGCAGGCGGGCGCCTTGTGCCTCGTTTTCTCTTCCCCTCCTTGCTCAGATCTTCATTATTACTTAATGAGATCTTTCCATTCTCGGCTACCTCTGGAGCTTGAGGGAGGTGTGGTGCAGCACACAGGGCCTCAGCAGCAGGTAACACGGGGCTGGGCTGTGGGTGCCCTGCGGGGTGCCTTGGGGCAGCACCGTGCCCCTCTGTTTTCTCTGCTCCGTGAGGAGGAGGATAGGCCAGGCTTGCTTTTGCCGTTGGAATGGCTTGTGGGACGTTGCCAGTGCCTCCTCTGGGAGCAGGCAGGGCTCAGCCTCCATTTCTGCTTATGGGGCAGCTTGGCCTGGCCCCATGCCCGCATCACCCACCTCGCCCTCAGCCAGCCCCGCTCATTTCAGCCATCTCTGTTTTCTCTCCCCTCCACATCTGCACTGCCCGACCGCCCTGACACGTTTTCCTTCAGGCTGCCTAAATAATTCACCTTGACTAAGAGCAGGCAGCCGGCCCCGCAGGACAGGACGCAGAACACTGAGTGCTGGCACTCAGAAATGGGCATGGATCAGTGCTGAGTAAATGGGAGGCACCCTGTGGGGCTGGCCGGCCTGCTGCTGTGCTGGGCACTGGATGGGACCCTCGTGGTGACCTCTGTGCCGTGGGGGGGCGGCCGCACGCTGCGGCTCCTGGCAGCGCCAAGCAGATCGGCTGTGCATCCACGGTGCATTGTTAAAGGTTTCACCTCCCCCAAAATGACACATGGCGAGCAGAAATAGAACAAGACAGAACACACAGACCCACCCACACCATCCCCGCCACCCGGCAGCCGAGTGCACGCCGTGCCAAACCCCGGGCCTTAAAGCTGCTGCTTTTTCACCCTCCTCTCTTGTCCTCGGTCCCGCTGCCCAGCCAACAGGCGCTGTGCTCCGAGGACCAGAGCCACAGCAGTGGGCAAAAGGGACAGGGAGAGCAAAGCAAGGAGGTGGATCCAGCACGGAGCAACCCTGCCTCAGTCTCCCCATGGAAACAACTCCATAGCACTGAGTCCTCCCAGGGCAGCTGTGAAAGCACTTTGTGTCTGCGTGCCATGGTGCCATGTGCTTGGCACAGTGCCTGGAAGGTGAAAACATCCAGAAGCGCCTTGTCCTGGGTCGTGCCAGAGCAGGATGGGAACCACTAGAAGGAGGGCATCCGGCTGCTTTTGGAGCCCAGATGGGTTTCTGCATCCCTTCACATCCCCAAAGGCAGAGAGCAGAGAGCAGGCCGTGCAGAGCTCTGCTCCTCCGCATTGCAGCCCTTTGGGTGTCCTCTAGCCCCCCCGAGCTGGTGGCACCCTGTGAGCCGATGTGCCCCCCCAGGGGCTGGGCCACCCCCCTGCCCGGCTCTCGCTGCCCCTCCGGCTCCCGCAGTCCGGGGGCGGTTTGGAAGCCGCCATCTGGAGCCAACCAGAGCGAGCGCCGCTTCGGTGCTGCCATGCCAACCCCGTTTCCATGGCAATTGGCACCCAATGGGTGAACGCCAAGCAAGGCCAAAATTNCTCATCTCCCGCTCCTCCCTCTCTTGTCTCGTCTCATCGCCCTCCCGCTCCCTGTCCGTCCTGTCTGGGGGTCCCCAGCAATGGGGGGGGGGCACAGCGGCACCCGGTGTCCCGTCCCCCCCCCCCAACTTCCCCACCCCCAGCTCTCCTTGGGGCGCGGTGGGGAGCGCCCATGTGTGCAGCACAGTGGGGGGCTGAGTGGATTAGGGTCAGGGTTTGGGGTTAAGGTCAGGATTAGGGTTCTGGTTTGGGGTCAGGGTTGGGGTAAAAGGGTCAGGGTTTGGGGTTAGGGTTATGGTTTGAGGTCAGGGTATGGGGTCAGGGCTACGGGTCATGGTTTAGGGTTAAGGTCAGGGTTAGGGTAAAGGTTAGGGTCGGTTTGGGCCAGGATTTGGGGTAGGGTCACGATATGGGGTTAGTGTGAAGATTAGGGTTATGGTTTGGGGTCAGGGTTTAAGGTTAGGGTCAGGGCTAGGTTTATATAGTTTGGGGTCAGGGTTAGGGTTATGATTTGCAGTCAGGATGCGGAGTCAGTGTTAAGGTAATGGTTTAGAGTTAAGGTCAGGGTAAAGTGGTTAAGGTTTGAGTTGGGGGTTGGGATTAGGGTCGTGATTTGCATTCAGGGTTTAGGGTTAGGGGTCAGGGTTAGGGTAAAAGAGTCAAGGTTTGGGGTTAGGCTCAGGGTTAGGGCTATGGTTTGGGGTCAGGGCTGGAGTCAGGGTTGGGGGTCGCTGTGCCCCCGCAGTGGGGTGGGTGTGGGGCTGGCAGTGCCCGCTGACCCCTGGGCTGTTTGCCTGCAGCCACTGCATCCAGCAGATCCTGGAGGCCGTCCTGCACTGTCACCAAATGGGGGTCGTGCACAGAGACCTCAAGGTGAGCCCGGCCCCCTCCGTCCCTCCGCGTCCTTTGGGTCGGCGTCCCTGGGGGGGTTGGGGGGGGCACTCTGCCTCACACATGCTGTCCATGGGGCACGGAGCCGTGGGGTGATGATGTGGGGTGATGATGTGGGGCCGCACCCCATCCCTCCCCGCAGCCGGAGAACCTCCTCCTGGCCAGCAAGTGTAAGGGTGCGGCGGTGAAGCTGGCCGACTTCGGGCTGGCCATCGAGGNCCCCCCAGCCCACCGCAGACCAGAACAACCCGTCTCCCTTCCCTCCCTTCCCACCCCCTGCAGCAGCCCCATAAAAGCCCCCCCACTCCCGCACAGCCCCAGGCCCTGCGGGGGGGGGGCCGGCTCCTTTCTCCCCATCCCACGGCCGAGGCACTCGCTGGTGTGACAGGCGTCATGGCAGGGCACGGCGCGCTCCCAGCACGGAGGCCACTGAGACCAGTTTTTGGGTAAGGCTGCGGCACGGCCCAGGAGCCTGCGGGGTTCTGCTGTCAGTCCTGGGAGCGGCCGAGATCTGAACGGGAGCGAAGGCCCCGGTGGGCCGGAGCAGGAGACTCCCGGCTCCGGGTCACATAATCTCACAGCACGAGTTCTGCTTTCGGGCCTGCAAAGGGTGGAGGAATGGGGTGAGCTCCCTGCCCACCTGTGGCGTAACCTCAGCCCCACAGCTCAGCTCACGGCCACGGTCCAAAACCACAGCAGCGAGGATCGGCTCTTTTGGAGGGGCTGAGGAGCTCCACAGTCACGACTGGGAAGCTGAGCTCCTCACACTCCCCTCGTGCCCATCCCACAGCCCCTGGCTCACAGGGAACCCCCCCAGTGAAGCAAACCACACTCACGGTTTTGTAGAAGGCTTTGGACTGCACCCCCAGCACCTCCGATTTGGACACCAGATCATCCAGCTTCTCCCCTCGCTCCAGCAGTGACTCCATCGTGTTGTGCTATCAAAAGGAAGCGGTGCTGATGGCACAGCGCTCCCAGGGATGGAGCGGAGGGGAGCAGGGATGGGCAGCCACTGCCAGCCTCACCAGGATGATTTTGGTCTCGTCCAGCTCCGCCTGCACTCTGGTCATCGGGTCGGCATCGCGGGGGTTCTGGGAGAGGAGGCACAGCAGCGTCAGTGCAGCAGCAACACACACAGCACCCCGGGAACCCCAGGCCCCATACCTGGTATTTGCTGAGGTATCCATCCAGAGCTGCGTAGCTGATAGTGGCAGGAGACCCCGAGGGCCAGTCTGCCCTGCTCACCTGCCTGGAGAACTCCTCCAGGACCTGCGTGTGAGGGAGTGGGGTTTGTTCCCCCAGCACGGAGCTGGCAGGCCCACAGGAGGGCCCTGGAGGTGACCCACAAGTCCCGCCCCCCCCCGCTCACCTTGTCCAGCAAGGTGAAGCACACCCGTGACGGGTATTCGTTGTCGGCGATCACCACGCCGGCCAGCCCGTCGCTGCGCACGTACACATGGCACAGGTAGTCTGGGCACAGAGATGCAGTTGGGGTGGGCCCAGAGCCCCTCAGTGCTCAAGGAGGGAGCTCAGCACCATAGAACGGGGAGGGCTTTGGGGCTGGACCCTGCTCTGCCCCCAGACCGCCTGCCCAGCACGGGGAGGGGAGGTGTGGCTTGACTGGAGGCAGCGCGCTCACCTTGCTCCTTGACTGAGGCCCTGCTGCCCAGCTCCGAGCGCTCCACAATCAGCTGGCTGGTGAAGGTCATGAATTCCTGCACGCTGTGAGCACAAAGTGCTGGCTCTCACCAATCCTCTGCCCCAGGAGCATGGCCAGGCGAGGCTGTGGGGCACAGGGTACCCCGGCCCATCCCCATTGCCCCCCTTCCCCTCCCACAGCCCCACCGACACACTGGTGGGATTTGGGCTGGGATTTCTCAGGGCGCTTCCCCCAGCACAGCCCTTCTGCAGCAAACATCCGTGTTTGGCAAAGAGCCATGATAAGGCAGCAGTGGGGGTCTGCAGATTACTTCGCCGTACACAATCCGCCTTCGAGTGCATGTGTTGGCAGGGCTGTCCCAGCTCCCCCTTTTCCGACACTTATTTGGTCAAAGGAATGTTTTTTTAAGATGGTTTTACTTAAAAGATTTTCCCTTTATCGCTGCAATTGCAGAACCAGGCGCGCCCGAGGCTCCAACAAACCCTCAGTGTGGACAGAGCTGGGAATTGGAGCACTGTGAGTGAGCACCCCAACAGCTCAGCACCATCCCCTGCCCCATCCCACAGAGCTCTGAGCCCTCCCAAACTCCGGGCTGAACCGGCCGGTCCTGAGCATGCAGCACCCAGGAGGGAGACGGGAGCAGGTTGTAATTAGATGACAGTGAGAGGAAGGGCAGGACCTGCCGGGTGGGAGCAGAACTCAGCCCTGCACGCCCTGGGGACGCAGAGGGGGGTCGAGGGCTCACCTGGACCGCTGGAAGAAGTTGAAGGTGGAGACATCGGAGGCGGCCTTCAGCAGCTGCACACGGGCCTCGCCCTTGTACAGCACGCTCAGGCTGTATAGCCTCATGGTGGGCGCTGCGGGCAGAGCGGGGCGCTGAGCGGCGTCCTGCGGGCACCGGGGACCACCAGGACACCAGCATCACGCTGGGACTGGGACCCACTGGGCACACTGGGACCATACCAGAAACCCATGGGGACGCAAGGAAACCTCACTGAGACCTCACTGGGCACACCAAGATGACACTGGGACCCACTGGGACATCATCGGGCACACTGGACCCAAGGGGGACCCCATAGGGACTAATCAGGACTCCACCGTGACCCCACCAGGAACTCACTGAGCACACCTGGACTTCAAAAGGAACCACCAGAACCCCACCAGCAGCTATTGGGACCCCACTGGGCACACTGGGACCCACCAGGACTCCATCAAACCCCACCAGGACCCCAATGGGAACCACTGAGACCCCACCTGGATGATTGGGCACGCTGGGACTTTATTAGGACCCACCAAGACCCCAATGGGAACCCGCCAAGACCCCACCAGGCACAGCAGTTTGACACTGGGACACACTGGGACTCCACTGGGTGTACCAGACCCCACTGAGACCCCAGAGAGATCCGTCAGGACCCCACCAGGAACCCGCCGAGCACCTTCAGACTCCAACAGGAACCACCAGGACCCCACCAGCACCCACAAGGACCCCACTGGAACCCCACCAGTACTGCACCGGCTCCACCAGGAATGCCCCAGAACCCCCCCGGGAATCCATGAGCCCAACGAGAAGCACTGGGACCTCACTGGACACAGTGCAACCCCACCGGCACCCCACCAGGATCCCCCAAGACCCCATGGGAACCCACTAAGACCTCACCGGGCACAACAGAACCACATCAGGATCCACCGGGACCCCACCAGGATCCCACCGGAACCCCACGTCCCCTCCCTCCCAGCTCCCACCACCGCAGCCTCCGCCCCACAGCGCTCCCGGCGCGGCCCCGCTGCCTCTGCCCTGCTGTCCCCCGGCCCACCCCGGCCCTCNCCCCCCCGCCGGCAGGAGTCGTCCGACAGCACCAACACCACCATCGAGGACGAGGACACCAAAGGTGATGGGGATGTGGGAGGGTGGGGGCACTGGGGGCACTGAGTTGCATTAGAATGGAGCTAGGATGCACTGTAATGGCACTGGGATGCGCTGGAATGGCACTGGTTTGCGCTGGGATAAAGCTAGGAGGCACTGGGATGTACTGGGATGGAGCCAGGATGCATTGGAATGGCACTGGGATATACTGGAATGATGCTGGGATGCACTGGAATGGAGCTAGGGTGCATCAAGATGCATTGGAATGGCACTGGGATGTACTGGAATGGAGCTGGGAGACACTAACGTGTTGGGATGGCACTGGCATGCACTGGAATGGTGCTAGGATGCATTGGGATTGCACTGGAATTGCACTGGGATGCATTGGAATGGCACTGGGATGGAATGGAGTGGCGCTGGGTTGCTCTGGGATGGCACCAGAATGCATTTGGCTGCAGTGAGATGGCATGGGAATGCACTGGGACCCTCGGAGATAGCACTGGGATGCACTGGGTGGAACTGGGGAGTGCTGGGAAGTGATAGAATGGTACTGCAGTGTACTGGGATGGGACCGGGATGTTTTGAGGTGCGCTGGAATGGCACAGGCACACAGCAGGATGGCACTGAATGTGTCGAGGTGCACTGGGGTGTCCAGTTTGGGTGGCACTGGGATGCACTGGGAAGCAATAGGGTGGTGATGCACTGCATTGGAATGTCACTGGGGTGCACAGGGGTGGTATGGGAGGTGCTGAGCCATACTGGGATGTACTGGAATGTCACTGGGATGGATTTGGATGGCACTGGGATGTCAGTGAGATGCACTGGGTCGGAACTAGGATGTACAATGCAACAGGATGGCACTGGCATGTTGGAGTGCACTGGGGTGGCACTGGGAGCAGGGTGTGCAGCATCCCCTCTGTGTCCTCAAGGTCCGTGCGTCTGTCCCCACTGTCTCTGTGTCCCTCCCGATGTCCCCATCATCCACGTGTCTGGCTCAGGGGTTGGTCTGTCCCCATGCTCTGTGTCTGTACCTATGTCCGTGTGTCTCCATGGTCTTTGTGTCTGTCTGTCCCTGGCCCTTTTNGAAAAAAAAAAAAAGAAGAGAAAAGAAAGAAGTGCTTGCAGGGTCCCCCCCACAGCACAGCATCGCTCACCCAGTGCCGGCGACACCGGGAGCTGTGGCCACACTGCAAACCCCCCACAGCCCCTGTAGGGCCGGTGGCATCCCAGCCCTCGCCCCAAAACCATCCCCAAAAGGACCCAAACAAAGAGGTGTGCGGCTGCATGTGTGCACACAGACCCTTCCCGAGCCTAATTGAGTTAAACCCCGTGGATCTTACGTAATGCTCGGGGCTGGAAGCCACCCCCGCCTGCCGCCGCCGTGTGCCCCTCGCTGTGGGGGTGTTGGGATGTGGTCCCCGGGGCTGCACAGCCCCTGCACCCTTATGTAAAGCCCCACAGCCCCAGGCCAAGGGCTGGGTGTGTATAAAGAGCAGCTCTGCTCTTTGTGGCTCTGCAGCCAGCTTTGGGAAGGGTTCAGTTTTATTTCTAAGCCCTCTCCAGGGGGGTTCAGCAGTGCACAGCCTGGCAGTGGTGCAAAGGGACGTGAGGCTGGTAGGAATGTCTTGGCTGGAGATGTGTTGGGTATTTGGAGGTGTGTTGCTGATTGCTTATCTGATCCCTCCACATCCATCCCCGGAGCCCTGCACCCTTCAGGCAGCCCAAGGGACATCCATGTCCCCACCCGTCCCATCGCCATCCTCACTGGGTGTGAGGTGAGGGGTGCTGGGGTGCCAACCCAATCCTTTTCCTTTCCCTGGGTGCACCCCACAGTCTGAAGCACCGCAGGGTGCCGGAGCGCAGGCTTTGCTCCCTTCCTGCTCCCACCCTCCCTGCTCACCCCACGTTCAGTCCCTCACTTCTTCTTCCCTCCCCAGGAGACAAGAGCAGTTCCAGACAAACCCCGACAGCTACAACGGGGCAGTGCGGGAGAACTACGCCTGGTCCCAAGACTACAGCGACCTGGAGATTAAAGTGCCCGTGCCCAAGCACATCGTGAAAGGCAAACAGGTAAAGCAGCATTCATCATTTGGCCTCCAGCATCTCCCTTCCCCTCAGGGTGCCCGGCTGTCCTGGGAAGCTGTGCTGGGAGCAGGGGGGCTCTTTGTGCAGGATGTGGTCATGCCTTGCTCTCCAGTGGTGGGGACCCACAGTCCCGGCCTGGCCACCTTCCCGCTGTGGCTGCTGCACCCCGTTGCTCAGAGCCCAGCAGGGTTCCTTGGCTTTGTGCTTTCTGTGCTTTCTCCTCCAGTTCCACCTGCTGCAATCTCACAGGCAGCTCTCAGAGCTCCATGTCCCACTGTGGCTGCGTACCCTGTGCACTCACACAGGGCTGGTCTTCCTACCGAGCACCCTCAGGCTGTGGGGCAGGACCAGGGATGTGTCCATGCTAGCTTCTCCTGGCTTGGAGCATCATTTGCCTTGCTGAGTCCCAGAACCACAGAGCATCCCAAGACGGGAGGGACCCATGGGGGTCAGAGTCCAAGGCCTCCACACAGAACCACCCAAAATCCAACCCTATTTCTGAGAGCGAATCTCAGAGCCGTCTGCATGGCACGTGGCCACGCTGGGTGTCCTTCAGCACCTCTCCTGTCCCTCTTCTCCCCACCTGTGCTTGCTGGGGTGAGGAGCAGCTCAAGGAGCGCGCACAGGGCTGGGAGTGCCAGCCCCAGAAGTTTGACCTCTCCCACCTTCCCCCGGTGCTCCCAGCCCGCAGCTCTTGCCGTATTTTTCCATCTGGGAAGTCGGTGCTCCCCCACCTCCCGTTCTCCTCTGCTGCTTCCAGGACAGCTGAAATGAGCACGCTTGGGTTTGCTCGCCGGCTGCAGCCTACACAGCTCCTGGGCATGCCAACGGAGCGTAATTGGCAGCAGCAGCCCGGGCTGGAGGGGTGATGGCTGCCATGGGGACAGCAGGGGGACCGTGAGATGCATCATTCCCATTGGGTGTCTAAAGCAAAGCCAGGCTGTTCCTTGGAAGGGCTCAGGGCTGTCCAGACGGATGTTCCATCCCCTCTGTATCGTGTGGCACTCACGATGCCTGGGGACACGCTGGGGAGTTGTGTCCATGCCAAGATCCCACGTCACAGCCCGTCCTTTGGCACCCGGAGCTGTGGGGGCCTTGCAGGTGCAGCAGGGAGCTGGGACAGGACATGCTTTCCTGACCTCTCCTGCCTCCCTGCAGGCTGTGCTAGGGGCGCATTTGCTGCCAGCAGCCTGAAGTGCCCGGAGGTGTGCACCGACCCAGACTGGCCCCACGGCGCCACGTTTAATTCTGCACCGACGGCTTCAACGTTTGCCTTTCCCTGTCCTGGCAGTGCCTGTCCTGCTCAGGCCTTGCCTCTCCCCAGTGCTCCCCTCGGTGCCTTGCAGGCAGGTTCTCTGTGTCTCTCCAACCGGAGGGGACAGGCAGACCGGCTGGGTCACAGGCCAGAGCAGGGCGGTTCAAAGCAATTTTCAAGCTGGATGGGCTTGGGGCACGTTATTGATGGGCTCCTGCAGAGCAGAAGCGTTCCCTGCATTCAGCACGCAGCTTCGCCTTGTAAAAACATTATCAGTTTTTTGGCTTCTGCCTGCCAAGGCGAGATTAAAAAGCCCTTCTGGTCCCCGGGCTCTGAGCAGGCCCGGCTCTAATGCCGCTCCGAATGGCACTCCTGACACTTGTCGGGTCCGGGCTGTTGCTATGGCAGCTCCTCACTCGGGTAGGTTGGAGGTTTCCTTGTATGGAGCTCCGCAGAGTGGCTGTGGAGCAGGAAGGGGAGAAGGGGTGGGTGGAAGCACCTCGCGTTCCGCTCCCCACCTCCCCGATCCACTTAGAGGCGCAGCAGGGACCGCGGTGCCACGCTTCCCAGCCCTGAAATAGAGATCACGCCAGCAGCCTCTCTGCTGCCTGGCTCGCAGGAGATGAGCGAGATTGGCTCCCGGCTTGGTGTGCTCGCTGTGCTGGCGGGGGCGGGGGGGTGTTTCAGTGTGCGGGAGCTGCTGCGCTGCGCAGCCCCGGCGCAGGGCTGTGCTGTGCGGCACCGCGCGGTGCCACGGCCGTGCCTGCGGCGTCTCCCTGGGGCTGTCAGCATCGCGCCCCTTTCCTCAGTCCTCTGACGGAAACCCCCCAGAAAGCTGACTCAGGGGTCACCTCGGTGGGCAGTGACCCCATATGTGTGACGGGGGATGGGGAGCTGGGTGAGCAGAGCCCGCTCCACGTGCCCCATCCGTGTGGCAGTGACGTTCCTCATCCTGGAGGAGCTGCAGCACGGCGGTGGGCGCATCCACGCCACCCTGCTGGCACACTGCTGGCTGTCCGCGCCGTGACGGTCGCAAGACACCGGCCCAGGTCCGGGGCTCAGTCCAGTGCTGCTGGTCCTGCAGCCGCGGTGCTGTCGCTGCCTGGAGCAGCTCTGCCCGCATCTCGCCTGCGCGGAGCTAGTGAGTCACTGGAGATCTCCTAGGTAATGGATAATGTAATAACATTTCAAATGAGCTCTGCAGAGCGGGAGGAAGATCTGGGGGAACTCTGGGAGAGAATGCAGGCAAATCTCACCGCAGTCTCCTCCTCTCGGGTGAGGGCCGGCAGCACCGGGGGCCCCGAGCTGTCCGCCCCCCCCAGCCCTGCTCCTCACAGCCTGGCCATGCAGGGCAGCAGCAGATGGGCTCTCTGGGGGCCAAGGTAGCTCTGTGCAGCACGGCCAAGTGGCGGCCTGCCACCGTGTCCCCGGGGGGGCCGTGTCACCTCCCAGCAGGTCGCAGCAGGGTTCCCCGTATGGCTGCTGCAGGGGGGACAGAGCTGCCATGTCCCCTCACCCCGGTGGTGACACACAGACATCCCTTTGTGTGCACGGAGCCCTGTGCTGGCTGTGCCTTGGCATGGGGGCCGTACAAAGCCGGGGAGCTTCAGGCTGGTGCCAGGGCCGGGGTAGCACCACACTCCTGGCTCAGAAGCCCCAGACTGCCTGGCAGGGCAGCACTCAGCCCCAGGAGCTGCAGAGCTGTACCACACCCAGTGCCAGGGCGCAGCAAGTGGGCACCCGACCTCTGAGCTGGTTGTCTGTAAGGGGAAACTGAGGCACGGAGAAGCGTCTGTGAGGGTCCCTGCAGGACTGTGCTGCCTGCTGCTGCCCGGAGAGGTTTCCTTTCACCTCAGAGCTGTTGGCTCCGAGACAGCAGTGGGATTCCCACCCTCCATCCGTACAGGCTGATGGTTCTTCTCTCTCTCTCATCCCCAGCAAGTGCTCTTGACCCCATGCCCTGAGCAGCGCAGCAGGAAGCGGAGCAGGAGCCTTGCTGATGCTTTTCTCTCTGCCTTTCCAGGTGTCTGTGGATATCAGCAGCAGCGCAATTCGCGTGGCGGTGCTGGAGGGGAGCAGCCAGCGTGTGCTCATGGAGGGGAAGCTTACACACAAGATCAACACGGAGAGTTCCCTCTGGAGCCTGGAGCCAGGGAAGTGCGTTTTGGTAAGGGCTGCCCCCTCCTCGCCTCGCCTTGCAGCTCCCAGGTGCTTGGTCTGGAAAATGGGAGCAGCTGGAGGCTTGAGCCAGAGCTGGCCGCGTCCCACGCTGCCTTTCCCTGGCTGCCCCTGTGCAACGTGCAGCTCATGTGTGCCAGGCAAAGGGAAACCCCACTGCTTGTTTCTGTGCTGCCCGGGGCTCTGACACGCTGCCGGCCCTGTTGGAAGCAGTCAGTGCAGCTGCTTCTGTTTGCGTTCTGCATGTCTTCCTCGTCGAGGTGGTTTGGGGGCAGCAGCTCATTATTGGATCTGCTGCCCCACAGGGAATTACTGCTGGCTGTAGGTTTCTCTGGTGTGCTCTAGCAGTGAAGGCAGAGGTGTGATGCTGCTGGACTGTTTCCACAACTGAGGCTGTCCTGGGCATTGCATTGCTGCCCATCAGCCTGGTTCCTCCAGCATCTTCTGCATCCTCTGGCTGCCCAACTCCTGCTTTGGGGCTGTGCTGTGAGTGCAGCTCTGTTACCCGCTGCCCTTCTGCCCTCTCCTTTCAGCCAGAGATGTTCTCAGGAGCTCCTCAGGGCTGTTGCCAGCCCCAGGAGAGTGCTCAGGTCCAGGGTTCTGCAGCTGTAGCAGTTCCTTTCAGGGCAGCGTGCTCACCCTGTGCCCAGTGTCGTGAGCAGGGCAGTTGATGGGCACCCAAAGGAGCTGTGATGTTTGAGTGGGAATCCCACTGGGTGCCTCCCACTGGGTGCCTCCCACTGGGTGCAGAAGTGCCCAGGGAAATGCATAGAAATCCTGCTCAGGCAAGCTTCTATGATCACAGAATCATAGAATGGCTTGGGTTGGAAGGGACCCCATGGGTCTCTGAGTTCCAACCCCCTGCCACAGGCAGGGCCACCAACCTCCAGAGCTGGTGCTAGACCAGGCTGCCCAGGGCCCCATCCTACCTGGCCTTGAAGATGTACCCTGAGGCGAGAGACCTGCTGCCAGAAGGGCCCTATGGGAGAGAAGAGCATCTCCAAGTCACTTGGCCATCTGAAGGGTGTTTAAAAGGAGACAATGGGATCATTAATCAACACTTCTCAAACATGGAACTTTTGAAAACCAGCCGATTTGGGGATGTGCACAATCCTGGGAAGGAGCAGTGCCATTCAAGAGGAGGAGCTGACCCCACACATGGCTGTGTATGGCAGCTGGCAGTCCCTGTATGTGCTGCTGAGATCAGCAGTGTGTTACACAGCCGGGGGAGGATGGGAGCAGCGTGGGTGGAGCAAGACTCGGGGCTTTCTGCAGTGACCGTGGGGACCCCATAGCCCCTCATCTCCAACCCCAGCTGGAGGCAATAGCTTCAAATTAGCATGAGCGCAGGGTGGTGAGGATCTCCAGCTGGCTGCCAACATATTGATGGTGGGATGAAATTTCTCTGGAAGAATTGTAAGGTAACTGGAGCAGAGTGAGTAATTCAACCCGATTGTCTCCTTTCTCCATGCGCAGAGCAGCCGGAGGTGCTGGGCGGCTCCTTCCGTCCATTCATCAGGAGGCACGCGGCCGTTTGGTGGTTCAGCTGCTGGCAGGGCACTGTATGAGCGCCGGGCTTGTGCTGAGCATGGCGTGGTGCAGGTGTGCTGTGCTCCATGGCCTGTGTGGCTGCAGCTCTGCAGTGGCCGTGAGCATCTTCCTGCAGGACATGTGAGCTGCCTGCTGGGGACGCAGCAGCCTCCACGAGGTGGGGGCACGACGAAGCCATGCTCACGGTGTGCTGGCGCTGGGCTGGCTGCCTGCGAACTGCCTCTCCTTTCCTCTCACTGCCAGAGCTGGCCGAGCCCTCAGCACGTTTCTCCTCGTGTCCTTCGGCACGTTTGTGGCTCTTGTGGCACCCAGACCGAGGCAGAAGCCCATAGGCTGTGGCTTTGGAGCTGCCTGCTCTGCCCAGCAGCCCCGGCCGTGATCCCTGCGCTCTCCCCTCGCTGTCACGCCTGCTCACTTGTCAGAGGAGAGATGAAAATAGATTCGCAGGAGCCGTTTTTAGAAGTCCCTGCTGGGTGCTGTGTGCAACACGTTTGGGGATTATTTTCGTTGTTGAGGATTTTTCCCCCTGTTCCCTCTCTTTCTCTCCTTTTCTCCAACATTTGTTATCCACGCTCAGGCTTTTGTTGCCCAGCCCTGCCTTGAGCAGCTCTTACAGCCTTTGCCTGTCATCTCCTGAGCCGGGAGGCTGAGTTAATGACAATCTGCGGCTCCCCGGCCTCCGAGCGCTGTTGGAAGCGTTCCCTGGTGCCCCTCAGCAGCTCCTGTCCCCCGCTGGCTCCCGGGGACGCTGCTGCCATGTCGGAAGGGAAGCAGGTGGCGAGAGGTGGCTTTTCCAAGTCCTGCTTCCATCCCTTGGCAGCATCCCTCCAGATCTGACACGGCATTCAGGATTCAGGAGGAAACCCAGTGCTGTGGCAAAGCGCAGCACCCGCGGCGAAGGACTGGGCCCCTCCTCACAGGATTTGGGGACACGGAGGTGACACAGTGCCAGTCTGTGCCGCTGCAGCACACAGCTCTCCCTGCCCATCCTGCCCCGGCCCCTTGGCTTCATGCAGCTCCAGCATCCACCAGTCCAAAGCAGAGATGTGCAACCCGAGCACAAGGCATCCAGAACCCGATCTGTCGTGCGGGAGGCTCTGAGCACCCTGCAGCTCCGAGCTGGGCACAGCACTGCTCCCTCTGCAGAGAGCAACATAACCAGGTCAAGATGTATTTGTCCTTGTGGTGAAGCCCTGTTCCCTTGGCAGAGCCCCGCGGGGTTCCCGGCATGCAGCCGCCTTCCATGGCCACCTTGCAGGGCACAGCACGGCTGGCGCAGCGCTGCGTCCAATGAACCGACCCCAAACCCCAAACCCACACCTGAGGAGCTCTGCGGCCCTGCAGGCACTTGGAGGCTTCTGTTAGAAAGTGGGACTGCGGCCTCGGAGAGTCCCACTTTCAGTTCTCTCCCCCTGGAATCCGGGGGCTGAGCAAACTCCCCCACACACGCAGGGTGGGCCGCAGAGGTTAATTAATGGTTGTTCGCAAAGCTCCCGGCGCGGCGGTGATGCACGGTGCAGAAAAGCTGCCGAGGAAATGAATAATTCTGCCTTCCCAGCAGGGTGGGAGCAGGACGTGGTAAATAAAGCGAGGGCTGCACTTGGGGTGGGAGGAGGAGAGGGGCCATGGGCTGCAGCTCTGTGGGGCTCTTCCCACCCGCTGCCAGCCCTGCGACAGGAGCGGTGGGATGGGGCTGATGCCCGGCATCCCCTGCGTGGGCTGTGTGCCCGCCGTGAGGCCCTGTGGCCACGCGCCCCACGGCTGTGTGCTCCTCGTGCTCGCTGCTGGGTGAGCGCTGGGGCTTTGGCTGATGGAGGGCGGTTTGCTGTCAGGCTGGAAAGCACCGCCTTCGGCACGCTGCGGTGTTGTGCCAGCACTGCTCCCAGGAGGACTGAGCCCAGCCACCCCCTCCTGCACCAATCCCAGCTCCCGAACTTTCATGGCTGCCCCCATTTTGCCCTCCAGAGCTTCTGGGGAGCTGCGCCCGGGTCACTTTGTCTGCCTCTACAGATGGCTTTGCAGAGATGCCGGCCAGTGCCGTAAATCTCCCTCACTGCCTCATTGTTGCTCAGTTACAGCGGAACGGGAAGCCCACCGCAGCCCCATGGCAGCAGCGATGTGGACTGGTGGCCTGGGAACACCGCAACGTCCTGTCTCCCTTGGGCTGCCTCTCCAGGGCTGGTGGCAATCTGGCAGCAGCAGTGATGTCCCAGTGTCTGCACGGGCTGTAGTTATGGCTGTGTCCCCTGGCCTGGCCTGGTGACGTGTCCCTGTGGTGGGATGTGGGCTCAGGGTGGCGTATCCCCATGGTGGGACATGGGCTCGGGGTGCTGGGTGGGCTCGGGGTGATGTATCCCCACAGTGGGACGTGGACTCCCTAAGCCGCCTGTCGTCCCCAGATCAACCTGAACAAGGGGGACGAGTACTGGTGGAACGCCGTCCTGGAGGGTGAGGAGCAGATCGACATCGACAAGATCAACAAGGAGCGCTCCATGGCTACGGTGGATGAGGAGGAGCACGCCGTGCTCGACCGCCTCACCTTCGACTACCACCAGAAGCTGCAGGGCAAGCCGCAGAGCCACGAGCTGGTAGGTGGCACCAGGCCAGGAGCGCAGCTCGTCCTGTCCCTGCTGGGGGTCCTCCGTCTCCCCGTGCACGAGGGCAGAGCGCCGGTGCTGCGTCCCGAGTCCGTGGGGCAGCACGGGGCGGGGCAGGGCCGGATGTGGGGCGGCCCCGTCGTGACGAACCCCGCTCCTCATTGCAGAAGGTGCACGAGATGCTGAAGAAGGGCTGGGACACCGAGGGCTCCCCGTTCCGCGGCCAGAAGTTCGACCCTTCCATGTTCAACATCTCCCCCGGAGCCGTGCAGTTTTGACCCCGGCGAAAAGTGGCCGAGCAGCGATTGGGGGGGGGAGGGAGGACCCCAAACCCGGTGTGGGACCCCCGGCACCCACAGCCGGCATCGGCGCAGCGCGGGATGCGGCGTTCCATCCCCGTCACCAAGGCAACCCGGCTGGGACCCTTCTCTCCTCGCCTCGCCTCGCGCTGGCGACGGCTCCGTTGTTTTTCAGGAATAGACGGAGCTCGTTGGGTGACATAATTATTATTTTTGGTGGTTGAGGATATTTCTGGTTTTCGCTTCTGCGGGTGCACGTCCCCTCCCTGCCCCAGCCCCGGGCGGCTGCGCCCTCAGCGTGTGCATCCACGCTGTGCCCTGCCCGGGGTCCCCGCCTGTCCCCAACCCCGGGGCATCAGGGACTGCCCAGGCGCGCAGCCTGGGGCTGGGGATGCAGCACCCCGCTGCCCCCGGCTGCAATAAATCCTTGCTCCCAGCACAGGGAGTGCGAGTGGTTTGGGGACACTGGTGGGGGCTGCCATGTGTGGGGACACTGACAGCCATGGGGACACTGACAGCCATGGGGACACTGACAGCTATGAGGACGCTGACAGCCATGGGGACGCTGCTCCTGGTGAGGACAGCACCACCTGTGGGGACATGGCTGATAATGGGGAGGCTGCCACCCATGAGGACAACGCTGCCTGTGGGGCACTGCTGCCTATAGGGGCACTGCCACCACCCATGGAGACACCACTTCCCATAGGGGCACTGCCACTGGTGGAGACACTGCCAGCCATAGGGACACAACAACCCATAGGGACACCACCACCCGTAGGGGCACTGCCACCCATGGGGACACACACAGTCTCCAGCCCCACTCGAAGGCCGCCGCCCCTTCAGCCCATGGGGCAGCAGCGTCCCAAGGTGCCCACTGGGGACATTGGTATCCCATGGGGTCCTGGGGACCCCTTCCCATCCCCATCCCATCCCCTCCCCGTCCCCCGGTGACAGCACACAGCCGCAGCCCCACGGCCGCCCACAGTCGCCATGGCAACGCCGCCCGCCGCCCACTCGCGCTCCCCCCCCAGCGTGGGCCCTGTTCCCACGGCCCCGCCCACGGGGGTGGGGTTTAATGGCGCCGCGTCCCCCCCCCCGTGTAGCGTTGGGTGGGCTCAGGGGGGTCCCCCCGTGGATGGGGGGGGATTTGGGGAGTTTCCCCCCCTCCTCACGCGTGTTTTGGGGGAGTCCTGAGGGGGGTGCGGGGA
>JACDJE010000230.1:184760-197495 GCA_016647715.1 Pavo muticus | reverse complement strand
CTGGTCCCCTTCCCATCTCCGTCCCCATCCTGGTCCCACACTGGTTCCACCCCAGTCCCCATACTGGACCCATTCCAGTCTATACTCGTCCCCATCACAGTCTTTATCCTGGTCCCCACCCATGTCCTCAAAGGGGTTCCCACCCTGGTCCCATCGTGGTCTCCATCCCAGTCCTCACACTGGTCCCATTGCAGTTTATCTGATCCCCACCCCAGTCCCCATACTGGTTCCATTCCAGTCTATACTGATCCCCATCTCCACTGACCCCTCATCCCAGTCCCCATCCCAGACCTCACTGACTCCCATCCCAGTCCCTTTCCCGGTCTGCACATTGGTCCCCATCTCAGTCCCCACACTGGTCCCATTACAGTTTATACTGGTCCCATTGCAGTTTATATCGGTTCCCATCCCAGTCCCCATACTGGTTCCATCCCAGTTCCCATACTGATCCCATTGCAGTCTTTACTGATCCCCCATCCCAGTGCCCCATACTGATTCCATCCCAGTGCCCCATACTGGTCCCATTCCAGTTTATACTGATGCCCACCCCCATCCCCATATTGACCCCCATCCCAGTCCCCATACTGTTTCCATCCCAGTTTCCACACTGATCCCATTGCAGTCTTTACTCACCCCCCATCCCAGTGCCCCATACTGGTCCCATTCCAGTTTATACTTAGCCACATCCCAGTCCCCATACTGCTTCCATCCCAGTCCCCACACTGATCCCATTGCAGTCTTTACTGATCCCCTCCCAGTCCCCATCCCAATCCCCTCTGCTCCCATCCCTGTCCCCCCATCCCTGCCGGTCAGGCTGATGTTTGTGCGGCGCAGGGGTGATCCTCTACATCCTGCTGGTGGGATACCCACCCTTCTGGGACGAGGACCAGCACAAGCTGTACCAGCAGATCAAGGCTGGTGCCTACGACGTGAGTGCGCCGTTACCCCCGGATCCCCCCACGGGGACAGAGGGCCGCAGCCACCCCCTCCCCGCCCCGTCCTGCTGTGTCCCCACAGTTCCCCTCCCCCGAGTGGGACACGGTCACCCCCGAAGCCAAGAACCTCATCAACCAGATGCTGACCATCAACCCCGCCAAGCGCATCACGGCCCACGAGGCCCTCAAGCACCCGTGGGTCTGCGTAAGTGTGCCCCCCCCCTAGCCCCCGGCCCCATCCCATGCCGTCCCCATGGGACGTGCTCCCCGCTGACCCCGCTGTCCCTGCAGCAACGCTCCACTGTGGCCTCCATGATGCACAGACAGGAGACGGTGGAGTGCCTGAAGAAGTTCAACGCCCGCAGGAAGCTGAAGGTGGGCTGGGGGTCCCATCTCAGCATGTCCCGTTCCCACCTCGCTTTGCCCCCACAGCCCCACCACGGCCACGTTCCCATGCTGTCATAGCCGTGTCCCATTCATGTCATGGCCGTGTCCTCTTCCCACCGTGGCTGTGTCCCCATCCCGTTATGGGCCCCATCCCATCACAGCCGTGTCCCCATCCTGCCATGGCCGTGTCCCCACACCATCCCATGTCCCTCAGTCCCATCCCACTCCTCCTGGTGCTCTCCCACCTCCCCCGGTCCCATCCCAGGACATCCCAGCCCCACCGCAGCCACATCCCCGGGCTTTGCCATGTCCCATATCCCCCACTCTCTCCCTGGCCATGTCCCACTGCTTCACTGTGTCCCTTCTGGGATGTTCCAGTGTCCGGCTGTATCCCCGGCCCCATCCCACCCATGTCCCAGTGCTGTGCCATGTCCCGCACTGCCACCACAGCCATGTCCTGGTGTGACCTGTCTGCTGCAGTGTAACCTGACCTGTCACAGCATCACCTGGCTTTGTTAGAGTCCTCCCCTGCCTTCCCATGTCCTCCTGTCCCATCCTGGGGTGTCCCTGTGCCTTTCCCAGCCATATCCCATTGCCACCTCCCTATCCCAATGCCACCTCCCTATCCCAATGCTACCCCCATGCCCCAATGCCACCCCCATACCCCAATGCCACCCCGCTATCCCAATGCCACCCCCCTGTCCCAATGCCCTCCCATGTCCCGGTGCCGTGCAGTGCTGCACTGACCCGGTGCCGTTGCAGGGTGCGATCCTCACCACCATGCTGGCCACCCGGAACTTCTCAGGTGAGCACCCCCCCTCCTGGCCCCGGGACGCCTCACCGCCCCCTGCGTCCCCGGGCCTGGCCCCGCTCGCTGCCGCTCTCTTTCTCTCTTTCCCCCCACCCTCCGAACTCCCCAACCCCATTTTGACGCGAGGATGGCCGTACCGTGCGGTAACAGGGCTGGGGGGGGGAACCCAGGAGGCGACGTGGGGTCACCCCCAGCAGGGGCTCCCGCCCCGTGCCCACCTAACGGGGTCGCTTCCTTTCTCTCTTCTCGCTGCCCGCCCCGCAGTGGGCAGACAGACCACCGCGCCTCCCTCCATGTCGGCCGCCGCGGCCCCCCTGGGGCTGGTGGAACAAGGTAGACGCCACACGGACCCCCCCGTGCCGCCCGCTTGCCTCTGGTCCCCCCCCACCCTACTCCTCCTCCTCCTCCTCCTCCTCCTCCTCCTCCTCTTCCTCCCCATCCAGGCTTGGGGTCCCTCCTCGGGAATGGCACCGCACGCATGGGACCCCCTTGCCTGTCCGCCTGTCTGCCTGTCCCCCCTCCTGGCTGCTCCTGGGGAGGGAGGTGTCCCCCCCCCGCTGGCACGCAGTGTCCCCGTCACCGCTGTGTCCCCACACCGGGGCTGCGTGGGGTGCGTGGGGCTGTCGGCTGGGGGTGCGCCCTGTGCCACAGTGCTGTGGGACCCCTGTGGGACTCAGAACCCCCTGTGTCAGCCAAGACCCCCATGGCACCCAGGATGCTCATGGTACTTGGGACCCCCGTGTCACCCTGGACCCCCATGGTACATGGCATCCCCATGGCACCTGGGACCCCTGTGGTACCCGGGACCCCTGTGTCACCTGGGACCCCTTTGGTACCCAAGACCCCCCTGTGTCACCTGGGACCTTCCTGGCACCTGGGCCCCCCGATGGCACCCACCATCCTCATGTCACCAGGGACCCCTGCGGTAGCTGGAAGCCCTGTGGCACCCGGCACCCGTGGTGACACCTGGGACCCCTAATGGCCCTCAGCCCCCCTACTGGGACCCACTGTGGCACCCCCATGGCCCCCAGCACCCATCGCAGCACCCAGCACCCCTGATGGCACATGGTGGGATGGGGGGGGGGGTCAGGGAGAATTTCAGAGCCAACTCCCCCCCCACACACATTTGGGGGTGTGCCCACCCCATGGCTGCTGCTCCATCCCACAGCATTGCTCTGCTGCAGGGGGGGCTGCACTGCTGCATGGGGGCTGCACCCGTGCATGGGGGAAGTGGTGCTACTGCATGGGGGAGGGAGGGGCTTCGGGCAAGCACATGGGGGGGGGAGGCTGCATTGCTGCATGGGGGGCTGCATTCCCCTCTGGGGGCTGCGCTGCAGCATGCCTGCACGGCCCCGTTGCGCTGCAGCCGGTGTTTGTGGTGCCGTGAAACACTCGGCGGGTCTTAAACCCCCCCACAGCCAGCGAGCTCCCCCCGGGGACCCCCCCGATGGCTCTGGTTTAGACCCCGACCCCCAGCGCCGCAGCCCCCAGCCCGCTTCCCGAGGAGGGCCCGCACNCTCCGCGGCCCCCGACCCCTCCAGGCCCCACCCCGCACCCCTAGGCCGCGCCCGCCCGGTACCGGCGCAGCGGGCAGTTCGGAAGCGACGGCAGTAGGGACCGCTCCCGACACGGAAGCAGAAAGGCGGCGACCGGAAGTGACCCCAACGCCGGTCACTGCCACGGGGCCACACCTGCCCTGCGCAGGCGCCACCCTCTCCCCTCCCTCCCTTCGTCTTTCAGCCAATGAGAGTGCGGCAGGCTGGCCGACCCCGCCCACCCACCTCATCGGAGCGGGGAGAGCCAATCAGCGTCGCACTGACGTCATGGCTGACAGAGGACGTGCTGGGCGAAGGGCGGGGCCTCTTTTGTGGGCGGGGCCTCATCTGGAGGCGGGGCTTCATCAGTGGGGCGGGGCCTCCAGTGCAGGCGGGGAACCGTCTGGGGGGCGCGGTCAATGTAGGGAGCGCGGCCTATGGGGGCTCGTCTGTCTGAATGGGCGTGGTCTGTATTGTGGGCGGAGCTTCAGAGGTGGGCGTGGCCTCTGGTGTGGGGCTGGCCCCATGGGGCAGCCTCACCCCATAGAATGGACCCCCTATGGGGCAGCCCCCCGATGCGCCATAACCCTCCACTCACAACGCTTCACCCCATTGTGGGGCAGGCACTGCGCTATGGGGCCAGCGCCATGGGGCCATCCTGGGGGGCTAAGCTGGGTGGGCCCCACGTGGGGCTCCCCCCCGGCACTGTGGGGCCGGCGGCTGTCGCACTGTCACCTTTGTCACGGAGCCGCGGTCGCCCGTCTCCATGGGACCGCTGGAGAGCTGGCGGTGGTGACCAGGACACAGAGTGGTTGTTATGACAACTGCCGCCCGCTGACGGGCTGCACCGCTCCGCCGGGCACCCACGGCCTTCCCACCGCCCCACGGGGCAGCAGGCAGAGCAGGAGGAGGGCCCGCGGGCACCCCGCACCCCGAGGGCCGCCCCGGGATGTGGGGAGCCGGGCCCGAGCCCTCCTGACGGGACGGCCGTGGGGGGGGACCGGGGGCACCCCATGAGCTAAGGGCGGAGATCCGGACGGGGGGCACACGGGGGGACGCGGGGGGACAGCGGTGTCCGGCCCGCGCCGACGGCTGCCCCCATGTTGGACCACAGGAGCAGGATGGAGAGCTGGCGGCAGGAGAAGGTGAGCTCCAGCACCATGGCCCCATAGCCCCATGGCCCCATGGCCCCATTGCTGGGCCCACATGTGGCCGTGCAGTGGGGCTGTGGTGTTGGGAAGTTGTGCTGTGGGTGCTGAGCGCCGGGCATTGCATGGAGCACATGGGCTCTGACCCCAGAAAGAGCCCAGCGGGACGCTGCATCCTGCGCTGGTGTTGGGTGGGAAAGGGCAGACGCGAATGCACAGCAAAGCCCCACATTGGGAGTGGAGAGCCTGTGGGGTCAGCACCGTGGGGGGGGGTGGCAGGAGGGCAGGGGCTGCATGTGGGGTGCCATCAGCTTCACTTCTCCTTGAGGTGTTCCTCATCCCAAGACCACAGTGCTGTGTCCCCAGTGGGGGGCTTGGGGCTGAGACCCCAAAGTTGGACCCATGGGGTTTCAGGTGTCTGTGCTGGGATCGGCATGGAGGGATGGGGGAGGATTCAGCAATGAGCAGTGCCCAGTGGTGTGGGGTGGCTCTGTGTCACCACAAAGGCTCCGTTGTTGTCACCCTGAAGGCCCCACTGAGGTCACCCCAAAGATTCTGTTGGGGTCACCCTGAAGACTCTCTTGGGATCGCATTGAAGGCTCCGTTGGGGTCACCTCAAGGGCTCTGTTGGGGTCACCCTGAAGGCTCTGTTGAGATCACCCCAAAAGTGCTGTGGGGGTCACCCTGAAGGCTCTGTTGGGGTCATCTCAAGGGCTCCATTGGGGTCACCCCAAAGATTCTGTTGGGATCACACTGAAGGCTCCATTGGGCTCACCCCAGAAGCTCCGCTGGTTCACCCCTTTGCAAAGCAGCAGCCGCAGGAAAACAGCCCCAGCACTCGCAGGCCGGGGCCCGCTGACTAATGAGGCCTTAATGCAGCGAGCACAGCTGGCTGCGGGGCCGCAGCACAGCAGGGGGGAAAACAGCGGGGATGACAGCGGGGGGGGGGGGCTGGGGTCCTCAGCACTCACTGCCAGGGGTCCCACGGCCCCGGGGAACCCTGCAGGTGGAGCATATCCTGTCGGAGTTCCGTCTGAAGGAGGAGGACCTGCGGAAGGTGATGCACCGCATGCAGAAGGAGATGGACCGCGGGCTGAAGCTGGAGACGCATGAGGAGGCATCGGTCAAAATGCTGCCCACCTACGTGCGCTCCACGCCGGAGGGGTCGGGTAAGGGGCTGTGCCGTGAGGCTGCGCCCACCCCTGGGCTGTGGGAGCGGCGGGGCGGCCATGAGGTGCCCCACGTGTCCCCGCTGCACTGCAGAGGTCGGGGATTTCCTCTCGCTGGACCTGGGTGGCACCAACTTCCGTGTGATGCTGGTGAAGGTGGGAGAGGGCGAGGAGGGGCAGTGGAAGGTGAAGACGAAGCACCAGATGTACTCCATCCCCGAGGACGCCATGACGGGGACGGCCGAGATGGTGAGTGGGGGCCGAGGGGGTCCTCACTGCGAATGGAGGAGATGTGTCCCCCTGTGGTATCCAGTCTGGGGACAGTGTGGCTCTGGGGATGGGGTGATGGGGATGTGGTGGCTCTGGGGATGGGGTTGTGGGGACATGGTGGCAGTGGGGATGGGATGGTATGGACTTGGTGACGCTCAGGATAGACAGGGCGGCAGGGACATAGTGGCACTGGAGATGGGATGATGGGGTCGTGGTGGCAGTGGGGATGGGGTGGTGGGGACATGGTGATGCTCGGGACAGACAGGGTGGCAGGGACATGGTGATGCAGGGAATGAGGATACTGGGACGTGGTGGCACTGAGGATGGAGTGGTGGGGACGTGGTGGCACTGGGGATGAGGTGACACTGATGATAGGGATGTGGTGGCTCTGGGGGCAGGGTGACTGGGACATGGTGGCTCTGGGGGCAGGGCAGTGGGGACATGATGGTGCTGTTGGCGGTGGCAGGGATGAGGCAGCACTGGGGACAGAGCGGTGTGGGTATGGTGGTGCTGGGGATGGGGTGATGGGGCCACAGCAGCACTGGGAATGGGGACACTGCGGTGACATCCCTCCTGCTGTACCCAGCTCTTCGACTACATCTCGGAGTGCATCTCCGACTTCCTGGACAAGCACCAGATGAAGCACAAAAAGCTGCCCCTGGGCTTCACCTTCTCCTTCCCCGTGCGGCACGAGGACATTGACAAGGTGAGGGGACGGCGGGGCAGGGGGACACAGTGCCACCGTGATCCCCACCCACACTCCGTGCCCCCCAGGGCATCCTGCTGAACTGGACCAAGGGCTTCAAGGCCTCGGGAGCGGAGGGGAACAACGTGGTGGGGCTGCTGCGGGACGCCATCAAGCGGCGCGGGGTGAGACGTCCCCCCCGGCCCCGCTGTCACCGCTTGCGTCCTTCCCTGGGACCCACCGTCACTGTGTGTGTCCTCCCCTGGATCTGCGGTCACCACGTGTCCCCATCCCATGCCCGCCATCACTGTGTGTCCCCGTCCTATACTCACTGTCACCACATGTCCCCATCCCATGCCCACGTCACCACGTGTATCCCCCCGGTGCAGGACTTTGAGATGGACGTGGTGGCCATGGTGAACGACACCGTTGCCACCATGATCTCCTGCTACTATGAGGACCACCGCTGCGAGGTCGGCATGATTGTGGGTAAGGGTCCGCGGGGTCACGGTGGGGGGACACAGGGAGGCACGGTGCAGCCCCAGACCCCATAGCTGCCCCCATCCCCGCAGGGACGGGCTGCAACGCCTGCTACATGGAGGAGATGCACAATGTGGAGCTGGTGGAGGGCGACGAGGGCCGCATGTGTGTGAACACGGAGTGGGGAGCATTCGGGGCGTCAGGGGAGCTGGACGAGTTTCTGCTGGAGTATGACCGCGTGGTGGACGAGACCTCGCTTAACCCCGGTCAGCAGCTGTAAGGAGTGGGGCGGCGGCGGCTCCTTCCCCATGTGGGTGTGGGGCGGGGGCAGCGGGGCCCTGACGTTGCAATGCCCCCAGCTACGAGAAGATCATCGGGGGCAAATACATGGGGGAGATCGTGCGGCTGGTGCTGCTGCGGCTGGTGGATGAGAACCTGCTGTTCAGCGGGCAGGCCTGCGAGAAGCTCAAGACGCGCGGAGCCTTCGAGACGCGCTTCGTGTCGCAGGTGGAGAGGTATGGGGGGGCAGGGGGGTCCCTCATGGTGCCTATGTGTGTGGGTGCTCCCCACCCCCTCTCCATGCGGGGTCCTCTGTCCTCTGTTGTCCCATGGCAACAATCTGCAGCCACCCCATATTGGGTTCCTCAAGCCATTTCTCAACACTGGGGTCCCTTGTCCCGTCTGCCCACACCACTCTGTTCCACACTGAGGTCCGCTGCCCTATCACCCCATGGCAGCCTTCCAGAATGGCCCCACATGTCGCTCCCCTGTTCCATTGCCCCACACTGGAGTCCCCCATCCCATTACCACATGACAACCCTCTACATCTGCCCCGTATTGGGGTTCCCTACCTCATTTCCTCATGCTAGACATTGAGCTCCCCTGCCCCATTCCTCTATCCTATGTCCCACACTGGGGTCCCCTGCTCCATCTCCCCACACCAGTGTTCCACACTGGGGTCGTGTCCCATCACCCCACACCAGCCCTCTACAACTGCCCTACCCTGGAGTCCCTCATCCCATTGATGAGTCCATCATCTATTCATGATCCCACTTTGTTGTCTTATCCCATTGCCCCACTCTGGGGTCCCCTGCCCCATCCCTGTGCACCAGACTATCCCACACGGGGGTCCCCTGTGCCATCACCCTACAGCAGCTGTCTCTGACTGTCCCTTATTGAGGCCCCTATCCCATCAACCGATGGCAAACCCTCTACAGCTGCCCCATATTGGGGTTCCCTACCTCGTTGCCTCACACTGAGCATCAGGATCCCCAGCCCCATCTCCCCACACCAGCATCCTACATCAGGGTCTGCTTTGCCATCACCCCAGCTCACTCTAATGGCTGTCCCAAATTGGGACCCCCCCATCTCGTCACCCCACATCAGCCCTCTATAGCTGCCCACATTGAAGTCCCCTATCCTACTGGCCTAGGTTGGAGTTCCCTATCCCATTGCCCCACTTTGGGACCCCCTTTCCTCTTAGCCCATGCCAGCCCTTCGGAACTGTCCCCATGGAGGTTCCCTGTGCCATCACCCCCATGACAACCCTCTACAGCTGCCCCACATTGGGGTTCCCTGCCCCATCACCCCACACCAGCCCTCCATAGCAGTCCCAGATTGGATTCCCAGTCCCATCGCCTCACTTTGGTGCCCCACACCACCCCATGGCCATCCCCCATCCTACACACGGCTCTGTCCCAACGCAGCGACTCAGGCGACCGCAAGCAGATCTACAACATCCTCACAGCCTTTGGGCTGCTGCCCTCGGGCTCGGACTGTGACATCGTGCGCATGGTGTGTGAGAGCGTGTCCACACGGGCTGCCCAGATGTGCTCGGCCGGGCTGGCTGGCGTCATCAACCGCATGCGGGAGAGCCGCAGCCAGGAGACCCTCAAGATCACCGTGGGGGTGGACGGCTCTGTCTACAAGCTGCACCCCAGGTGAGACCGTGGGGAGGTGTCAGCCCCTCCCAGCCTCCATGCTCCTCTTTCCCATCACCCTGATGCTCCATTTTCTCCCTCTAACCCTAACCCTAACCTTGACATAACTCTATCCATAACCCAAACTTGAGACATAATGCTAATGTTAGCCAGAGCTACAGTCCTAATTACAACCATGACCCTAGCCCTAACCATAACCACAACCATAATCCGAACTCTAGCCATCATGAACCATAACCCTAACCCTAATCCTAGCCATAATCCTAATCCTAACCATAACCCTAACCATAACCCTAACCGTAACCCTAACCATAACCATCACCCTATCACCCTAACTCTAACCCTAACCCTAACTGTAACCGTAACCCTAACTCTAACCGTAACCCTGACCCTAACCCTAACCCTAACCATTACTCTAACCCTAGCCATATCAGTAACCCTAACCATAACCGTAACCCTCATCATAGCCCTAACCCTACTCCCATCCCCACCCCAAATCTTCGCCCTCCCCCCGCAGCTTCAAGGACCGTTTCCACGCCACCGTACGACAGCTGACTCCCGGCTGCGACATCACCTTCATCCAGTCGGAGGAGGGCAGCGGGCGCGGGGCCGCGCTCATCTCGGCCGTGGCCTGCAAGATGGCGTGCATGATGGGGCAGTGAGCTGGACTGGGCGGTGGGGACGCGCCAAGGAGCCGGGACTGATGTGGGAAGGGCTTGGATGGCACTGGGACAGTGCCGGGGCTCCCCAATAAATGGGGTCAGCGTGGACTTCTCCTCCGGGAACGCTGTCCCAGCACTGCTCTGTATGGCCACCCTCCGGTGTCCCCTCCCTGAGACCCCCGGACCATTCTGGGGACAAGGATGGAGCGCTGGGGGAGCCATGGCCCCACCCGTGGGGCAGCGCCCTGTGACCCCAAACCTGAGAGACCCCCAGCCCAGGGGGTCCCAAGCAGTGGAAGTCAGCGTCCCCAGCCCGCTCGGTTCTGGTGGTGACAGCCCTGTGCTGACACATGCCTCTTGTCGCCGCCGTGTGGAGCTTGGAGCAATCATCATGGGGCTAAAAGCTGGGGGCCCCCAGTCTGGTGATCCCACGGGGGCTATGGAGGCACCTCGGGTGTCCCACAGGGGACTCCCTGTGGTGCAGGCTCCCTGTGGGGTGACACAGGCGGATGGAGCCCTGTGGGGCTGGGGATACCCTGGGGGTGTGGGGCTGCTGAGTGTCACCCCGTGGTGTGGGGACCTCCCAGGGGCAGGGGGATGTTTGGGGGCACCCCTGGGGTCTGGGAAGGAGCGGACAGCCCCTGCCATGGGATCCTGTGCTCCAATTGGTCCCGTCAGCTGCAGGATCTCCTATGCTCTCATGGGCTGTGGCCAGAAGAAGGATCTCCTGTGCTCTGATTGGCTGGGAACAACAGAACGGGATCTGCTGGGATCAGCCTGGCCCCCATCACTGCATCCCCTCCATCACTGTGTCCCCTCCATCACCACACCACCCCCACACCCCCATATCCCCACAGGGACCCCATCCCTGAGCTCTCTCTGCACCTTTCCCCCATAGCCCCATCACTGAGGTCCCCACATGTCAGCCCCCCATCCCCAGAGCCCCTATGTGCCCCCACGGCCAAATAAAACCCAAATCGAAGGGGCAATGGCAGAGGTGAGCGGCTTTATTGCATGGGAATGGGGTGCAGGAGGAAGGCTGGGACGGGGCTGTGGGTCTGCATTTTGGGGTCCGCACGCAGGATGTGGGGCTCCAGCACAGGATGTGGGGCTCCAGCACAGGATGTGGGGCACAGGATGTGGGCTCTGGCCGTGCTCAGCCCTTGCACAGCCCCAGGGTGGTGCACACAGAACGGGGATCACCATCTTCTTGCAGAGCATCGCTGAGCTGCTGCCGGAGCTTCTTGACCAGCTGCCTGCAGATACTCTTCCAGCGCTTCCCCTTACTGCACACCTTGCCCAGCGCTGTGTTGATGGCCTCCTGTGGGTCCCAGCCCCATGGCGTCAGTGGGACTGCAGCTGCTGGGGCCCCTGAGCCCGCCAGGACCCCCCGCGCCCCACTCACCTCATCAGGGTTGTCACCCACAATCTTCTGAACCTTCTTCACCAGGCTGACACAAGCGCTGCATTTAATCCCCTTGCCCAGTCCCATTGCATCCCCTTCATCTGCATCCCACTGTGGGGACAACACAGACCCTCAGGATGCTGCCACCCACTCTCCCACCTCATGCTCCAACCCGGTGTGGGGCTGCCCCACAGCATGCCCCATGGCCAGGGCCCATCCTCACCTCAGCTGAGCCATCCTGCAGCAGGTGCCATTGCTGCTCCCAGCGGCTCCCAGCAGCCACATCCCGGTGTTCATCATGGGGCAGCTCAGTCACTGCCACCTGCATGGCTGAAGGTAGAGGGTGTCACCACGCTGCCCCATAGCCACCCCACAGTGAGATGGGGCACACAGTGGTCACTGACATCCCTGTGTGCCCCAAGTGTACCCCGTACCCACACCCCCGTCCCCATGTGCTCCTGTTCCCATTGCACATCCCCATCCCTGCTGTCCCCAGATCCCCACACAGACCCCTTCTCCATGTCCCCATCTCCACTATCTCCATGTCCTCATGCTAGACCCTGACCCCATGACCCCATGTTCCCATCCCCACATCCCCACATTTTCCCCACGTGTCCCCCACCCCCACCACCCCTGGGTGCCATCCCCAGGCCCGCAGCCCCATACCGGCCCCCAGGGCCAGCAGCACGATGAGAGCAGTGGCCATGCTGTCCCTTAGCACAGGTGACAGTCCCGCTTCCCACCCTGTGCCTTTATAGACCCCGCAGCCATGCGGTGGGGACGGCTGAGCCACTCAGAGTGGAGGAAATACAAAGAGGCCTTAAAATGGAGAGGGACCGACTTCTTTGCCCCACACCTCCGCCCCGAGCGTCACCGCGGCAGGAAGAGGGGAGGGAGGGGGGCACACCGGGCCCTGCTCGCTGCACGGCCCCGCAGACACAGCGGTGAGGGGTGATGCCGCCCTGCCCGCAGGCCCCACGCGGGGCTCAGGTCACACGGGCCCGGCGCTCACCCCCGGGGTGGACGGAACGAGCGGGGCTCGGCTCCACTCCGCAGGGCCGTGAGGTCAGCGTGGGCCCTGGGATCCAGGCCCAGGCTCCACTGTTGCCATGGCAACAGCGCCCCCGCGGCCCCCGCGGTTACCATGCCGCTGCGCCGCTCTGACGCCACTTCCGCTCCGCCGTTACGCCACTTCCGCTCCCTCTCCCCGCGTTCGCGCCATTCCCTGTTCCGCCCCCCAGACCCCCATCCCCAATGCCCTCCGCGCCGCGTGGAGGCGGCGGCGGTCCCCCCCCGTGACCTCTGACC
>JACDJE010000230.1:133111-147707 GCA_016647715.1 Pavo muticus | reverse complement strand
CCCCTCCATAGGAGTGGGACCCCCAGGAATGGCACTTCCCCATGAAATCATGGCCCCCTCCCATGCTACTGGGACACCCTTTAGGACTGCCCACCCCCATGAGACCAGCTCCCCATAGGACTAGGACCCCCCCCCTCAGATAGACTAGACGAGAACCCCATCCCCCCCCCGAAAGGAGCTGAGCCCTTTGGTGCCACCCCATGGGCCCCGTGGTGCTACGTGTGGACCCACCCCCCAGTCCCTCTCCCCCTCAGTTTCCTGACCCTCTCCTTTTCTCCCCAGTGGTCAGACGACAGCAGGATGGGGGGTTCTTTAAGGGCCCCCCCTACCCTGGCTACCCCTTCCTGATGCTCCCTGAGCTGGGCACCCCGTACCTCTCCAATGGAGCTCTGTCCCCTGGAGGCGCCCGCACCGTAAGTGTCACCCCTGTCAGCACCCGTGGGGCTGCTCATGCAACAGAAATGGGAAGAGTGTGGGGTTTGTTACCTTTGTGGTCGCTTGGCCCCTTCAGGCACTGCTCTTATGGTGATTTGGGGTGTACGGGTGAGTTTGGGGACTTTGTGTTGATTTAGTTGAGTTCTTTGGTTGCGTTTGGGTTCTTGGGCTGCGCTTAGGTCCTTTGCTTGAGTTTATGGGGTCTTTTGGTTGAGTTTGGGGGTCCTTTGGTTGAGCTTAGGGCACTTGGTTGAGCTTTGGAACATTTGGTTGAGTTTGTGGGGGTCTTTTTGCCGAGTTTGGGGTCCTCTGGTTGAGTCTGTGGGGACTTTGGTTGAGTTTGGATCATTTGGTTGAGTTTATGGGGCCTTTTGATTCAGTTTGGGTCTTTTGGTTGAGTTTGGGTCCTTTGAGTTTGTGAGTTCTTTGGTTGAGTTTGGGGTCCTTTGAGTTTATGGGGTCCTCTGCTTGAGTTTGAGCTCTTTTGGTTGGGTTTGGGGGCGTTTGGTTGCGTTTGGGAGTTTCTGGTTGAGTTTGGGTCCTTTGGTTGGGTCCGGCCCCCTGCTGCCATGCGCAGCCCCGAATCCTGACCCCGGGCTGCACCGCCTTTCTCATTGAAAAGCGCTCCCTGCGACTTCCTAAAGCCCTTAATGGGCTGACATTGTCTGGCCCCGCTTTGGCGTTTAGAAAACTGATTAAGCAAATTGAGCGAGCACTGGAGGGGGAGAGCAGCCCGGCCCCCTCCGGCATCCCATGCTGCTCCCAACCCCAAACCTGCTGTGGGTGATACCGGATGGAAACCCCATAGGATGCTGGAAACCCCATAGGATGCTGTATGGGGTCACGTTGGGATTTCACGTCCCCGCGGCTGGGTCTTGTTCTCCAGCCATCATTTCTCTTTCCTGGTTTGTTTTGTGATTTCTTTGAGGCTGGGCTGGAAAACGGCCTCAGGCAGAGACCTACGGCCCCAAATCCCCAATTTGGGAGAGGGTCAGCAAAGGGACCCCGGGGTTTGGGGTTTTTCTGTGGGGGCTCCGTGGAGCGGCGCTTTTTGCCTTTTCCCTTCATTTTTCTCCCCAAAAGCAACAGATGGGGCGATGCTGAGTGAACCGCTGCAGGGAAAGAAGAGGGGTTTGGGGTTGGAGGTTTGGGGCTTGGGACAGGGGCTGGGCAGTGCCGTGTGGTGCCAACCCACGTCTCTTCATCCCAGAACACGGGCTGTGCAGAGGGGCGATGCCGTCACACACTGAGCTGGGCACATCGTGGTGCTGCTGTGATGGGCGCATTCCTTTGCCTTGCTCCCACATTGCCGCCTGCTCCCACTGCTGGGGACCCACAGACAGAGGAGGAATTCTGCTTTTTGGGGCCTTTTGGCCCTTTTTCCCAGCGATGGGGGTGGGAATGGGACCGCCCTGTCCCCAGCCCTGACCCCATCCCGTCGCTCCTTCCCTTTCTTGGAGAGCTGAAGGGTGAACCTTTGGGGCTGTGGGAAGCAGCTCAGGTTTGGGGCTGATTTTGGCTCTTTTGGGATCTCTTCCCGGGGACGCTCCCACTCGCAGACTGCCCCACAGAGGCAGATCTGTCTGCAAAAGCAAATATCTGCCCTCGGCTGCACTGCCAAGAACAATGATCCAACCCCAGCCCTTGGCATGGGGCTGTGCTGGCAGGATCCGGCCCTGCGTTTGGGGTCTGTGCCGCTTGGGATCGCTGCCAGCCCTGGCGTGGTCGGGCACTGGGCACCAGAAGAGGTGGGGGTTCCCCCAGCCCAGGCGCTGAGCGGAGCGTTGGGTGCTGCTGTGCTGCGCCTCGGTTTCCCCTGAGCAGCACCTCGCGCTCAGCCTTGGCACACAATGGGCCCTTTATGTCTGCTCCTTAATTATTCTCTTCGGCTAATTACCCTGCGTTTTTTTTTTTCTTCTTCTTCTTTTTTTTTTTTTTTTTTGCTTAAATGAGACCTACAGGAGGTTTCCACTGAACTCCTCCGCCCCCTCCCTCCCTTTTCCAACACGATTCCCAAATTAAAGCAATGAAGTAAGTGCTCCGGGCGACTCTCATAAGACCTGGTTTTGTTGGGGGACTTAACGCGCATTCATCATCTTTCTGGAATTCCGAGCAGCTGCTTTTCATTAACGGCCCTTCCTTGAAGTCGCGGGCGGTAGTGGGGAGAGGAGCGGGGAGAGGAGCGGGCAGCAGCGCCCGGCGCGTCCCGGCTGCGGGGAGATGGAGGGGTACGGGGGCAGATGGAGGGAGGAGCTCAGCCCTGGAGCGGGGGGAGGAGGAGGAGGAGGAGGAGAAGGAGGAGGAGGGAGGAAGGGGATGGCTGCGGTGTGTGCCGTTTTGGGGTGTTTGTTGTGTGCCGTGGGACTCCTGAATGCTGGGTATGTGGGGCACTGGGAGCCCTGAGCCCCAGGGAGTCCCAAATCTAGGAATCCAGAGCACCAGGAACACTGAGCCCCAGGGAATCTCAAATCCTGGGAATCCTGAATTGTAGGAATCTCAAACCTTGGGAATTCTGACCCCTGGGGATCTTGAATTCCAAGAACCCCAAGCCGCAGGAATCCCGAATCCCAAACCCCAGGAATCTCAGGCATTGGGAATCCTGCATGCTGGGAGTCCTGGGCACTGAGATTCCGGAACCCCAGGGGTCCTGAGCCCCGGGAATCCCAAACCCTGCAAATCCTGATACCAGGGAATGGTATCGGCCCTGAGATTCCTTAATCCTAGGAGTATTGAATCCCAGGAGTCCTGGATCCTGGGAAGGCTGAGCCCTAGGAGTCCCAGGCACTGGGAACCGCGAGCACTGGGAATCCTGGATCCCAGGAATCCCACACCCTGCATGCTGGGAATGCTGAGCCCAGGAACCCCAGCCCTGGGGAAACCTGATCCCTGCGCATCCAGAATCCAGCAAATCCCACCCGCTGGGAAGCCTGAGCCCCAGCAATCCCATCAATCACACACCCTGGGAATCCCACACGCTGGGAATCCTCAACTCTGGGATTCCCAAACCTCAGGAATGCTGATGTGGGACCGCAGGTGGGGGCTGTAGGTTCAGGTGCCCCCAGTGCTCCCATGGCGCTGTGCTCCCAGCTGCGGCATCCTGGAGCAGAGGGTGCAGAGACGCCGTTTCTGGAGGTTCCATCCCCAAACCCAGGGCTGTGGGGTGGGCTGAGGCTCAGCCTCGTTGCTCCCAATGTCCCTGTGCCTTTCAGTCCCACAGTTTGGGATTCCGGAGCCCTCAGCACCGCGCAGCGCTACGACCGCGTGAGCACGGGATGAATGAATGGAGCCATTCACGGGGCACAGACAAAGCCCCGGGGCGGCGGGGAAAGCTTGCTGCCACTGAGGTTATTTGAGGAGGAGGAGAAAAAGTGGTGTTTGGGGGTCCGGGATGTGTGTGTGGGGCTGAGGCCGCGGGGTGCTAAGGCATTGTGTTGCCCCATGATGTCCTGGTGATGCTCCGGATCCTGGTGCTGTGTTCTGCTTCCTCCCGGCTCCCTGCACTTCCTCTGCTGCCTTCTTCGTCCTCCTCCTCCTCCTCCTCCTTCTCCTCCTCCACCCCCCCGGTGCCATGGGAGCTGCACTGGAGATGAGGTGCCCCCTGCAAAACCCACATCCCTCAAAAATTGCATCTCCTGTGTGCCAGACTGGGTTGGATTTACCCCAGCTGTGCCCAGTGCTGGGAACTGGGGGTGCTGCGGGGTCAGAGCGTCCCACCCTGCAAAGATTTTTGGGGTTCTCCAAAACACTCCAAGCAGCTCCTGCTGCTCCAGAATGCGTTTTGGGGAAAAAAGGGCCAAATTGGAGGTGTTTCAGGGCAGTCAGATGGCAGGGGCTGCTTGTACGGCAGTGCTGGCATTGGGAGGGGGATGGCACAGGGGCAGTGGTGTGGGCTGCATCCTGTGGGGTGGGTAACGCAGAGCCTTCACATTGTGCTTCCCCTTCTGAAAACAAGCAGGTCAGGGCTGGTTGGGTCCCAAAATGACCCTTTCTCACCCAAAAGGAGAGGCTGTGGTGTTTGAGCTGGGGCTGGAGCCGCTGGGCCTTGCAGCTTTGGGATGTGGGGTGCGTGGTGCCCACAGCAGGATGTGGGATTCCAGGACATTGGGATGTGTGATGTTGGGATGAACAGTGATGGAACACAGGGATATGGGATGCTGGGATGTGTGATGCCAGGACGTTGGGATGTTTGGGTGCACAGTGTTGGGACGTTGGGATGTGGGAGTTCGGGGTTCCAGCATATCAGGGTGTGGGATGTGCAATGCCAGGATGTTGGGATATGGGATATGCAGTGCCAGGACACTGGGATGTGGGATGTTGGGTTGTGCAATGCCGGGATGATGGGATGTGAGATGTGTGATGCCAGGACATCCAGATGTGGGATGCTGGGATGAGTAATGCTGGGACATCGGGACGTGGGATGTGGGGGTGTCGGGGCTCCACGGCTCCACAGCACCAGGGTGTGCTGATATCCCCCGTTCCCTGTGCACCATCTGGGTTAAATCCAACCAAGTTTGGATCCGGCAGCACACGGAGATGTGATTTCAGGGGAAGCTGGGAGGGGCCGTCCTGGGGGATGCAGTGCTGGGGTGGGTGGCACTGGGATACACAGTGCTGGGATGTGGGATCCGTGGCCAGGCTGTGCTGGGATGCGTGGCAGTGGGATGCGTGGCAGTGGGATGCGTGGCAGTGGGATGCGTGGCAGTGGCATGCGTGGCAGTGGCATGCGTGGCAGTGGGATGTGTGGCAGTGGGATGTGCTACCCCCTTGGTGCCACCACGCAGTGGGGCTTTCCCCCACTCCCCCCTTTCCCAAGGAAAACATCTCAGCCCCGTGCAGAAGAGGAGAGGAAATCCGCTCATTAAAGCCCCTAATTGGGCATTAGGGGATCCCGCAGCGTTCGTGCCTCCTCCCTGAGCGCACTGCGGCCATGCGGCACAGCCCCCTCTGACCCCCAGTCCTGAGGGGGGGGACAGACAGACACACACACGGACACACAGACAGACACACACACACACAGACAGGCGGGCAGATGGGAGGGCGCTGCAGCCTGGCAGGGAAGGGGTTAACCCCCCTGGTTTTAATTGGGGAGGTGTGGGGGGGGGAGAGCTGGTAACGAGGAACCAGAGCTCGCTCTAATCTCTCTGGAATGTGACCGATTTTCAACTATTTTCTCTTTTTTTTCTTGTTTTTAATAGCTCCAATCTGCTGCTCGCAGCCCCGCGCATGGTGCTACAGTGGGAGCTGTGTGCAGGGCTGGGGGTGGGAGTGGGAAAGGAGGGGGGGGGCTTCATTTTTCCACATTAGCACTGAGCCGTTCACCAGCTCCCCCCTCTTTGTATATTTTGAAAGGGTCCCCCTTCCTCTCCCCTCCCCGGCCTCCTGAAGCGGCTTCCAAATGAGAAGCAGCCTTTTATGCACAGCTCTGCCCAGCCGCCGTCCCCCAGCGGCTTCTCCGCTTACAGAATAGAGCAGAAAGCGCCTTTGTGATGGGCGGGGGGCGGCGGGGGGGCGAGGGGCCGCAGCAGGCACTGTGTGGTCACCCCTACATGGACATGGGGACGTGGGGACAGCTCCTGTGTCACCTCGACATCGACATGGGGACACCTGGTGTGTCACCCTGGCACAGACACAGGGACACCTCCTGTGCTACCTCAATGTGGACATGGGGACAACTCGTGTGTCACCCTGACACAGACACAAGGACACCTGAGTCACCCTGACATGGACGCAGGGACACCTTGTGTGTCACCCCAATGTGGATGTGGGGACACGAGGACAGTTTATGTGTTACCCCAGGACGGACATGGGGACACCTGGTGTGCCACCCCGGCATGGACATGGGGACAGCTCGTGTGTCACCCTGCAACAGACACAGGGACACCTGTACTACCCCGACATGGATATGAGGACGTGGGGATGTGGGGACAGCTCATGTGTCACCCTGACGTGGACATGGGGACATCTGTGTCACCCTGACATAGACATGGAGACACCTGGTGTGTCACCCCAGCGTGGATATGGGGACATAGGAATACTTAATGTCACGCAAACATGGACATGGGGACATGGGGACAGCTTATGTGTCACTCTGACACAGACACAAGGATACCTGTGTCACCCTGACATGGACATGGGGACACCTTGTGTGTCACCCCAGCATGGACATGTGGACATCTGTGTCACCCTGACACAGACATGGGGACACCTCCTGTGTTACCTTGACGTGGACACAGGGGCATGGGGACACCTCATTTGTCACCTCCACCTGGGAATGGAGGGGTACACTGGAGGTGGGGTGACAGGAGATGGAGGGGAGATACTGGGAAGGGATGGGGGATGCTGAAGGTGGAGGGAAGGTACTGGGAATGGGGGGGTACAGGAGATGGGGAGCACTGGCCTGAAGGGGAGATACTGGAGGCAAAGGGGGAGTGCTGGGGATGTCAGCAGTGTTCAGGGGATGAGGAGCTCCTGGGGGCACTGGGGGATACTGGGGATGGAGAAAGGAACTGGGAACGGAGTGGGGATGCTGGGGATGGAGTAGAGGTGCTGGATGTGGGGGAGGGGGATGCAAGCAGGGCTGCTTCCTTGCAGACATGGGAGAGTTAATGCTCCTAGAGCCAAGCTGGGCTTCCCTTCTTCCCTTCCCCTTCCCCTCCCCTTCCTGTTCCCCTCCATTTCCCTTCCCTTCCCTCCCCATCCCATCCAGCTGCCCAGGCTCAGGACGTTCCTGGTGGGGAAATTCCTGGCACAGCTGCTCCATCCCATCCCAGCTGCATTCCCCACACAATGCACCTTTATGTTTTCCCTCTACTGGGAGCACACAGATCTGGTGGGGCACCAAAAAAACCCCATACGTGCCTCTCCCCTGGCCCTCATTGAGTTTGGCGGGGTTTCTCACATTCTGGCAGTTTGGGGTCGGTGTCTTTGCCCTCTGATCCGGGGCTGAGGATCCCATCCCAATGGGCACTGCTGCATCACCAAAATCTGCTTTTATGGGGCTTTGGGGGCTGATGGGGCTGAGAAGAGGCACCCCAACGTGCCATCGGCCCTGTGGGTTGGGGGAATCCTCAGCTGAGCCTGCAGTGGGAGTTTGGGGTTTTGGGGGTGTGGGTGCTGTGGGATGCGGTGCTGCGCGATATGGGATGCTGTGGGGTGTGGGGTGCTGTGGGGTATGGGGTGCTGTAAGGTGGGGTGCTGTGGGGTATGGGGTGCTGTGCTGACAGCCCTTTGCTCTGGCAGTACCTGCAGATGAAGTGGCCGCTGCTGGATGTGCCGGCCGGGGCCACGCTGAAGGACAGCCGCTCACCGTCACCCGCACACCTGGTAAGGACAGCGGCCCCAAACCCCACTGAGATGTGACCCCAAACCCCACTGCAAAGAGAGCTCCAGCCGGGGGTGGCTTTCTAGGGGCTGTGTTTTGGGGAGGTGTCTTTGGGGGGGCTGTTGTTGGGGTGGATCACTGTATTTTTTCTCCCCCCCCCCCACAGTCCAACAAGGTCCCGGTGGTGCAGCACGCGCCCCACATGCACCCGCTGACGCCACTCATCACCTACAGCAATGACCACTTCTCGCCTGGCTCGCCGCCCGCGCACCTCTCACCCGACATTGACCCCAAAACAGGTGAGGGGGGGAGAGGGGGCGCATGGGGAGAGGGATACCTTACAGGGAGATGGGAGCTTACAGGGAGGTGGGTGCTTATAGGAAGGTGAGTGCTTATAGGGAGAAGAGTGCTTATAGGGAGAGGGGTATTTATAGGGAGATGGATACTTATAGGAAGGTGGGTGCTCAGAGGGAGAAGGGCACTAATGGGGAGATGGGTGCCTGTAGGGAGAGGAGTATTTATAGGGAGAGGGGTGCTTATAGGGGGAGTGAGTGCTTTTAGGCAGATGGGTGCTCATAGGGAGATGGGTGCTTATAAGGATGTGAGTGCTCATAGGGAGATGGGCACTTGTAGGGAGGTGGGCCCTTGTAGGGAGGTGGGTGCTCACAGTGAGGTGGATTTAACGCTGCTCCCCCCGCAGGGATCCCGCGCCCGCTGCACCCTCCCGAGCTGCCCCCCTACTACCCGCTGTCTCCAGGAGCCGTGGGTCAGATTCCGCACCCACTGGGCTGGCTCGTTCCGCAGTAAGGATGGGCTCCTCCTGCTCCGCCGCGTCCCCGGCCCATGCGCCTCATGGGCTCCTTTGTCCCCAGCAAGCCTGGTGCAATGGGGTGGGGAAGGGAGGGACTGTGCTCCAGTGGAAATGTGGGGTGTTGTCCCCATTGGGATCGGCTGGGGGCTGAGCCGAGGGTCCCGGTGGCGCAGGGAGGGGGCTTGTCCCTGAGTCTGCTGCAGCTCGTGCATTTGCAGGCAAGGACAGCCCATGTACTCCATTCCCCCCGGTGGCTTTCGGCACCCCTACCCTGCCCTCGCCATGAACGCCTCCATGTCCAGGTGGGTCCCCACGTCCTGGTGGGTTCTGATGGGTCCCCGTGTCCAGGTGGGTCCCCATGTTGTGGTGGGTTCCGATGGGTCCCCATGTCCTCGTGGGTCCCTGTGTCTGGCTTGTCCCCATATCCTGGTAGGTCCCCAGGTCCTGGTGTGTCCCCATGGCCCAGTGGCTCTGAGCAGGGACAAGGGACCTCCTCAGGCATCCCTGAGCTAGCTCAGGGTTTTGGCCACATCCCATGGCGCTGGCCTCCCTGACCCGTGTGTGAGTATAGACCAGCCTTGGGTGACTGCAGTGGCCCACGCTGGCCAAAAACAGCCCCACGGTGACTCTGTGGGTGAAGAGTGATGTCCCCTGGCCCCACAGTGCTATGTGCCAAGCTCAGCCACAAACCAGTCCCCAGCAGATCAGGGCTGAGGCTTTCTAATCCCAGGAGGTCCTCAGTAGGATTTGGGGTGACATTTGGGGTCGTCGGTGCCTGTTTGGGGCTGACAACCCCACTCCCTCCGCTGCAGCCTGATGTCCAGCCGCTTCTCCCCACACATGGTCCCACCGCCCACCCACGGACTGCACCCCTCGGGCATCCCACACCCCACCATCGTCTCACCCATTGTGAAGCAGGAGCCGGCCCAGCCCAGCGCCAGCCCCAGCGGCAGCTCGTGAGTGGGGACCTGATGGGGGGTGGCCCTGGGGATGGGAACAAGATGGGGACAGAATGGGATGGGAATGGGGTTGGGGATGAGAACGGGGATGGGATGAGGATGAGGTTGAGGATGAGGATGGGATGGCAAGGAGATGGGGATGGGAATGGGGATGGGAATGGGGATGAGGATGAGGATGAGGATGGGATGGGATGGGGCGGGACAGAGATGGGAATGGGAATGGGGACGGGAATGGGGACAGGAATGGGGACAGAATGGGGATGGGATGGGGATGAGGATGGCAATGGAAATGGGATGGCATGGAGATGGGGATGGGAATGGGATTGGGATTGGGATTGGGATTGGGGTGGGGATGGGGATGGGATGGGATTGGGATGGGATTGGGAACAGGAATGGGGACAGGGATGGGGATGAGGATGGGGATGGGAACAGGGACAGGAACGGGATGGAGGTGGGGAGCTGAACCTGCATGTTGCTCCCTGCAGGAAATCCCCCATCACAGTGAAGAAGGAGGAGGAGAAGAAGCCCCATATCAAGAAGCCGCTCAATGCCTTCATGCTGTACATGAAGGAGATGAGGGCCAAGGTGGTGGCCGAGTGCACACTGAAGGAGAGCGCAGCCATCAACCAGATCCTGGGCCGGCGGGTACGCGCCTCCCTCGTGCCCTGAGCCGCCTGCGCACTGCTGTGGTGGTGCTGGGGACCCGCTGGCAGTGCTGGCTGTGTGTCCCCGGGGTCCTCAGCGCTCTTTCCCCTCGCAGTGGCACTCACTGTCGCGGGAGGAGCAGGCCAAGTACTATGAGCTGGCACGGAAGGAGCGGCAGCTGCACTCACAGCTCTACCCCACGTGGTCGGCCCGCGACAACTACGTGAGTGTGACCCACATCCCCAAAAGTCCAGTGGAGCTGGGGGGCTGAGGGCAGTGGGGCTGGCCCACATCACCTGCCCTGGGTCATCATGACCCCAGTGTCACCATGAGCCCCTGTGTCACCGTGATCCCATGTCACCATGACCCCAGTGTCACTGTGATCCCATGTCACTGTGTCCCCTGTGTCACCATGACACCACTGTCACTGTGGTCAGCCCAGTATCACTGTGATCCCATGTCACCGTGTCCCCTGTGTCACCATGATCTCCAGTGTCACTGTGATCCCGTGTCACTGTGTCCCCTGTCACCACAACCCCAGTGTCACCATGACCCCTAGTGTCACTGTGTGCTGCTCCGTGGCACCGTATCACCACCCCTCAGGCCACCCCTTGAAGCATCCCGCCATCACACCTCAGCACTTTGCAATATTTCACAGGGCAAGAAAAAGAAGAGGAAACGAGAGAAGCTGGCCCAGCAGCAGAGCCACGAGGCAGAGAGTGAGTACCCAGGGGGAAGGGGCAGCCACCACGCTCCCCCCTCCCGCCCCCACACTCAGCGCCCGCCCCACACCCCGCAGGCGCGCTGCCCTCCAGGAGCAAGAAGCCATGCGCCCCGCACCACCTGCCTCCCGATAAACCCTGCGACAGCCCGGCCTCCTCCCATGGCAGCATGCTGGATTCACCCGCCACGCCGTCAGCCGCCCTGGCCTCCCCGGCTGCGCCTGCTGCCACGCACTCGGAGCAGGCACAGCCGCTGTCGCTCACCACCAAGCCGGAGGCCAGGGCTCAGCTTGCCTTCCTCTCCTGCAAAACCTCCTCCTCTTCCTCCTCCTCCTCCTCCTCCCTGGGCTCCCCGCCGTCGCTGCTCCCCAGGCCCATCGCCTTCCCCTCACTGCTGCTCTCCTCCCCGCCCGCCCCGCAGCAGACGCAGCCGCTCGCGCTGGTCACCAAACCGGCCGACTGAGGGAGGGTTGGACGGGAGCCCCCCGCCCGCCGGCTCCGCAGACGCCACAATCACGACCCCCAACGCAGCCAAGCCATTATTGGTCAATATTTGACCTTTTCTGAACTGTGTTTTTTTTGGTGGTTTCTTTTGTTTTTTTGCCTTTTGGGAAGCAGGCTCTGGAGGAAGAGGCGCTTTCCTTTACCAGCAGTCAGCCTGAAGACTGTTTTTATTAAAAAAGAAAAAAAAAGGGGAAAAAAGTGGGTTTTTTTTTTATTTTTAAGAAAGAATAAAAGGAAAAAAAAAAAAGAAAAAAGGACCCTTCCTCAAGCTGGACATCCAGCCCCAAATGCCCCCAGTGCCCCCCGTGCTCCAGTTCCATCCCGCTGCAGCTGGACCCTGCACCCAGCACGGTGCTGGGTGGGGGTGTGGGGTGGGGATGGCGGTGGAGGGGTTTCCCATCTAATCTCTGTTATTTTTCACAAAAACAACAAAAAAACAAACACAAAAAGAAAATAAAACTACAGCTGCAGGTTGCCATCTGAGCATGGTCCGTGTGGGACGGCCAGCATTGCTGGAGCTCTGCTTTCCTCTGCCATGCTCTGCGATCACTGCTGGCAATGTCAGCCTGCAGCCCAGCTCTGAGCTGCACCCCGGACCCCACAACCCCAAAAGAGGAAAAACACCACTTCTTTTAAGTCAGAAAAGCCAAAAAACTGCAGTCCTGCGAGGGAACGCAGCCACAGTCAGCCGACACTGGGAGCGGGATGTGGCCAACCAGAGCCTTGAATGGGATTTCATGGGAAATTAAAGGCATGAAGAGACCTGTCACAAGAATTAAAGGCTGGACCGCAGCCAGACATCTTCAAACAGATGTTGGACTTCAGCAGGAGAATATTTCTTTGTTTCGCTTGGCATTTTCCCATACGGAGAAGGAACATCTGGTGGCCTTGGATTATCCTTTTCGAGGAGAGATGCACACGGAGCTGCTGCTCGTGGGGCTGCATGAAGGCACTGCATCCTACACAGCCACATAGCAACCTGCACAGCCAGTGAGTCCTGCAGAGCCACACTGCATCCTGAACAGCCACATCGACTCCTGCACCGCCACACTGCATCCTACACAGCAACACTGCATCCAACACAGCCACATTGCATCCTGCACACCCACACTGCATTATGCACAGCCACACTGAGTCCTGCATGGCCACATTGAGTCCTGCAAAACCACATTGAGACCAGCACAGGCACGTTGAGTCCTGCACAGCCACACTGAGCCCTGCACAGCCACACTGAGCACTGCAGAGCCACATAGGATGTTGCACAGCCACCCTGCATGCTGCACAGCCACCCTGCATCCTGCACAGCCACACTGCATCCTGCACAGCCACACTGCATCCTGCACGGCCACATTGAGTCCTGCACGGCCACACTGAGACCAGCAAAGGCACGTTGAGTCTTGCACAGCCACACTGCATCCTGCACTGCCCAACTGCATCCTGCACAGCCTCACCGCATCCTGCACAGCCACATTGGATCTTGCACAGCCACCCTGCATCCTACACAGCCACACTGCATCCAGTACAGCCACACTGCATCCTGCACAGCCACACTGAGGGCTGCGCAGCCACACTGCATCCTGCACAGCCACACTGAGTGCTGCACAGCCACACTGGATCTTGCACAGCCATCCTGCATCCTGCACAGCCACACTGTGTCCTGCACAACAAGATTGCATCCTGCACAGCCACACTGCATCCCGCACAGCCACATTGAGTCCGGCACATCCATACTGCATCGTGCACAGCCACATTGAGTCCTGTACAGCCAGACAGCATCCTGCACAGCCACCCTGCATCCTGTACAGCAACATTCAATCCTGAATAGACACCTTGAGCCCAGCAGAAACACACTGAATCCTGCAAAGACCCATTAAGTCCTGCGCAGCTACACTGCATCCTGAACAACCACACTGAGACCTGCACAGCAACACTGCATCCTGCACACACACATTGATTCTTGCACAGCCACACTGAACCCTGCACAGCCAAAATGCATCCTGCACAGCCACACTGCGTCCTGCACTGCCTCACAGCATCCTGCACAGCCACTCTGCATACTCCACATCCACACTGCATCCTGCACAGCCACACTGCATCCTGCACAGCCACACTGCATCCTGCACAGCCACACTGAGTGCTGCACAGCCACACTGCATCCTGCACAGCCACACTGCATCCTGCACAGCCACACTGAGTGCTGCACAGCCACACTGAGTGCTGCACAGCCACACTGCATCCTGCACAGCCACACTGCATCCTGCACAGCCACACTGCATCCCGCACAGCCACACTGAGTGCAGCACAGCAACACTGAGTGCAGCACAGCCACACTGCAACTTGCACAGTCACATTGCATCCTGCACACCCACATTGATTCCTGCAGAGCCACAGTGAGTCCTGCACGGATACATTGAGTTCTGCACAGCCACACTGCATTCTGAACAGCCACACTGAGTCCTACACGGCCACATTGAGTCCTGCACAGCCACACTGAGACCAGCACAGGCATGTTGAGTCCTGCACAGCCTCACCGCATCCTGCACAGCCACACTGCATCCTGCACAGCCACACTGCATCCAGTACAGCCACACTGCATCCAGTACAGCCACACTGCAACCTGCACAGCCACATTGCATCCTGCACAGCCACACTGAGTGCTGCACAACCACACTGCATCCTGCACAGCCACACTGAGTCCTGCACAGCCACATTGTATCCTGCACAGCCACATTGATTCCTGCACTGCCACACTGCATCCCGCAGAGCCAGAGTGAGTCCTGCACGGATACACTGAGTCCTGCACAGCCACACTGAGTCCTGCACAGACACACTGCATCCTGAACAGCCACACTGAGTCCTACACGGCCACACTGAGTCATGCACAGCCACACTGAGACCAGCACAGGCACGTTGAGTCTTGCACAGCCTCACTGCATCCTGCAGAGCTACTCTGCATACTGAAGAGCCACACTGAGTCCTGCACAACCACACTGAGTCCTACACAGCCACACTGAGATCTGCACAGCCACACTGAGACCTGCACAGCCACAGTGAATCCAGCACATCCACACTCAGTCCTACACAGCCACACTGAGTCCTGCACAGCCACACTGAATCCAGCACATCCACACTGCATCCTGCACAGCCACACTGAGTCCTGCACAGACACACTGCATCCTGAACAGCCACACTGAGTCCT